>JBBPJT010000293.1:0-32076 GCA_038088895.1 Xerocomus potaroensis | reverse complement strand
CAATGTCACCCGGCTCTACTTTGGAAATCCCCCAGGCAGTACTCTCTTCTGGAACACTGAGGGCCATTGGACGAAATGCCGAAAAAGTCCAATGTGTCGTGACAGGATGAATTAAAAAAAAAAAAACCTCTCTGGCGGGGAGTCGAACCCCGCTCTCCCGCGGTCTTGTATATCGTATATGACAGGCGGGTGTACTATCCGATATACTACCAGAGAGTTATCACATATTTGATTGTTCATACATACATAGTAGAATGCTCTTTTCCAATTTCATCACCAACAAAATCAAGCACTACTTTGAATATACTTCCTGGCCCATCTCGAAGTAGTCTCATTCGCATTCAACAATGGATCTAACGGCTGCAGTTTCCAGCCACGCTCAGCGCCATCCAACGGAGGATACATAGCAATCGCCGCCAAAGACAGGTAGGTATGATAGGGATCTTTACAGTGGCATGGCATCAGTGGCTCTTCCAACAAGATTACAAAAAGGTTCTGACCAGGGTTTTCTTTAGGTGCCTTAGAAATCCCTCCGAACCTGAATTGGCAGGAAGCTATAAATTTCGAGAGCGACAATTCACAGACGAATTCTCGCACTCCGAGGATCTTGCAAACTTTCGTGGGACAGAAGACGGTGGATGAGGAAGACATCAAAACTTACCGACAGCGAAGCACTACACCAAAAGGAATAACAAGCATCCGCGTCTTTGTTTGTTCGTCCACTGTAACCACCCGATGATACTTGATTCTGAGTTAGCCATCGTATAGTCTGCTTCCTCTCCCTGTCAGTGAGGCAGGAACCTTCGTTGGCAAGAAAAATTGATGCCAGTGCGCAATACGTAGGTCCCCCTGATTTCGTTAGAATCCAGTATAGGCATGGAACCGCAATATACCTGCAGCCTCAGCTAAGGGCACCTGGCCATATCCCCCCTCATAAGACTGAGGTGACCCGTCAACGCACGCGCACGACTAAGGGGAGCCGACTAACCCGACAAGCTGCGACGAACTCCAGCGCAGGTTCCATCCGTACACCAGACCAATCATCCAGCATACTACTGATCGCAAACGCACAGTAAGTAGTTCGTACATCAGAATCACCACCATAGGGCTCAGAGGAAAAACTTCGAATACCATCATTGATTACTGGTTTACACGGAAAAAGCAGTTGACAGATGCTTACCTCCCGTCTTCATTCTGGCAAGCTTGCAAGAATTTGATGATACCTGGACGATCAAGCCGGGAGAAATCATCACGAAGTATGGCGAGGGACAGCAAGGCGGTGTATGTCAAGATGACATGGGGAGGGTCTTCGGAGCTCTCTGAATACGAATTGAGCTGGATAACGTGTCAAAAGATACATGGATGGAATAGCGAAAGGCTAATTACTGGTTCTTCATTTGTCGTCATGTAATTCCCTGGTCGGAAACCGGTACCACGCGGTCCTTCTATAGGGGATGTTATTGACCCCTCACGGCCAGTGTGCCGATATGGCCACTCACGGATCTGCTGCGCCCATATCCACTGCCGCCAACTCTCTCTGTCTGACGTGCTCCTAGTTTCCCCGATAGCAAACTGTCCCGTCAGGTCCAGAGACCCCAAACAATAGAAAGCCAAGGCCAGTCTATCGCATGATCATTATAGACTGCTCCGGAAAGTACTAATGGACGTCGCACTTGGATGGATCGACGTCGACCTGGGAGCCTGGCAATCCAAGCAGACACCTGTTACAGTGACTTGCGTGTATGCCCGTAGTTAATTGAGGCAAGGAGCCCATTGTGACACCAAGTCAAGTGGTATGCGCAGCTTGGTTCGTGCGGACTTTTGATTTTTCTTTTGATCATCCCGGGTGCTGTGTTTCTCCCTCCCGATTACTGCTCGTAAAATTAAGTCACACACTACCCTTCAACCGACCGTCTGGTTGTACTGGAGCGATTTCTCGGGCCCGTCTATTCCTCCCACCCGGGTTCAACGTTAGTAACATTCTAGATTTGACTGGTCATAAACGTGGGAAATTCCAATGCTGCAGATAGGCAACAACGCGAACATCATACTGGATGATGCTACTTTGACGCCATGCAAGAGGTTGGAACAAGTAACACATAAAAGGTAGGGTAGTCCTTAGTACCAAGACCGTGAATACAGCAGACAGCGGATAGTTCATTTACCCACTGAATTTTGTCGTGATTTTTCGACGGTAGGCCGACTAAGTAATGTTCCCATTCGAAATGCTCCAGTATGTCCTATTTCTAAGCGGTATAGAGTCGCCGCCGCCTATGTCAGTCAGGATCTTTAGTGGTGGATATAGAATGGTCGCCCCCTTCAGCTTGGCTGCTAACGCCTCAGACAGTATATTATCCACACACTGCCCATCCGTGTCTTACGCATATGCTCTTGATTCGTACTTCTGCAGCGGCTATCGACGTGCATGAATGCTTCTTCATAGACGGGAAAGGTGGAGTACCATTTGCGAAAACAGGTGGGACTTTGGATGTACCAGCAGCCTACTCGTGAGTCTAAGTGTTGTCACACACAATTATGTGCGGAGATCTTCCTTGCCACCACGGATCTTGGAGGGATGGTGAGATGCCATGCTTCTGCTATCCTTCCACTTATTGGACCGAGATGTTGTATTCGGCGACTGCGCACTAGAATACCAAGTACCACCCATGGACACCGCTCGACGTATATTCTTTCGAGTCCCGCACATGCACATGCATGGAGTCCAATCATTCACCAGACTGGTTTATTTACCAATAATGAATGACGAAGTCGGATTACACAGACGACGATCACAGCAAGCGCTCTACCTATCAGCCTTACACACACATAATGCAGCTCCCGCATAGCACGATACCATTTCACCCGTCTTCAAGTATCACACGGGTATAATGGGGATAAATGACATGACTTTCTTCAGGATGTTTGCATCTATCTTGAGGCCGGAGAGGAAGTCTTTGAAAAAAGACCTTCTCTCCAGAGTGGTTTTTTCATTTGTACGGATTCCTCTCTTCACTCCCAGGGTGATATTCTCCGAGATCTGAGCGAAGCTTCTGTCAAAGATGTCAGATATCACATTTTAGAGGTATAGTACGTCGCCCAAGACTAGTCTCACTCGGAATTCATATGCTCCGAACGAATCCCAGGACTCGTATATAAATCGACAGGATCAGCGGGACTCGAGCGTTTAGTACTAGACGTCGTTCTGTAAAGGGATGACTACCATTAGCCATCTAAATGATGCATCCGTCAAGTGACTCTCACTCAGCTTCAGACCGCTCTGATACGCCAACGAAACCAATCACACTTGGCACATATTGAGGACTTTCAAGGTCAATTTCCTTGTCCCCGGGAGAGCGGGTATGCTGAATGTCCCTAATTAAGCGAGCGGGCGTAGGAATGGACATGACCGGGACGATAGAAGCTACGAGAGCTACAGAGAGCACAAGGCCGGAACGCATCTCGCAGAGTGATTGTAATCGACAAAAAAAGGTTGAAAAACGAAAGCGTAACCGAGCCTTCACCTGCAGGCTGATGGTAGTAGTTGGAGATGGGAGAAAAGGCTAACGAATGATAGACCGTGAGCAGATCAATATGGGAAAGGTGAATGGACTTACTAGCCAGTACCTGTGAGCTAAACGGAAAGGAAGGACGTCAGAACCGGGTCGAGGTCTGGGTTTATAAAAGCAGATGGATGGAACTTGTCACTTGTTGACAGAGACATTGACGGTTGCTCTCTCAATCCAATTGTGTCAATACTATCAATGCCACATACCGCAGTAGTCACTCGGCCACTGTTTCAGATGCTTTCGGTATACTACACGGACAAGGAAGGCCCGCAACTTGGTTTTAACCTCCTGTCCGCTTGTCAATCTTTGGAAATGAATTTTTGCTTAAGGGGCTAGTGCATATATCCGCGTTTCCATGCACCACCGAATGCTTGAAAGAGAGCTAGCTGTTGAGGTGTAAGATGTAAAAGCTGAAACGTTACAACATGAGTGGATTGATATGATTGATATCGTCGTATCGTCGCCATTCGAATCCGATCCTATAGAAATAGATCGTTTCACGTGACTTGGTCCCATTACATTTGTCTATCGTCAGTTCATATAATAGTAAGGATGTAGACGAACAGGTAAATCAGCTGGCATGTCAGTATCACAGTGGTGGCCCACATCAGCAAAATTGTACTCTATCACGAGGTTCCCACTGGACGACCCCTGGTTACAGAATCACACCGTTGTGGTAGGACAGCCCCAACTGCGAAAGCCAGGCCTTTGTTTGGCCACCAATTCGATCGGTTTAATATATATAGGCAAATAAATGTAACATCCGCGTCGTGGTGGTAGCGGACACGCATCTCACTCTCACTCCCCCAGGCTCACTGTCATCGCCGCTGTGCAGTCCCCACCACCGTCGTCGTGGTGGCAGTAGTAGTACTATGGTAGTGATGGGCGTCCTCTCATGCTCGCTGTGGTGTGGCCTGTTGAGAATATGGTATTCTGTTTCATATTCAGATTACATAACCATATTCTAGAAGCGATCTATGATTAGTCAATTGGTCTTACACATAGATCATTGCTGACACTATTCATATTATAGGGTCATTACTCATCATAGATAAGCTCTCTTTTCGCTATTGGTTGAGATAAGAGTTCTTTATGCTATTGGCTCTATTTTTACTACGCTTACACACCGTAGTTCTTAGACCTTCTATGGTCTTCTTTATCCTTACTATAGTTAGTAGGAGACCACTACAGATACAAACATATCCTGTAGTATATAAGACTGGGGAAAGTCGCTCAGTCTTTAGAGTAGATAATTCAGTCACTTCTCTGAACTCTCAGTTGAATCCACTAGCTCCTATCACTCTTACACTCTCGCATCTCTACCTTGCATCAAGCATCTAGTATCAGTGAGTTTCTCCACTGAACTCTTGCATCCCTTGCCCTGCTACCGATTGGGACTCCATTGGTCTCAATATGGCCCTTGTACACACCGTCGTTATCGCCGTGGAGCAAGTGAGCTGCCCTTTGTCGAAGAAAACGCATATGCTCTCCGCCGCCTCAGCAGTCACGCAAACAAACAATTGTCCAGTTGCATACATGTATATATCATCTGCCCCGTTCAATCACAAGATCATACCCGTCCACGAGATGCGCTCATATTGTGACCCACCAGAACCCTTACAGAAGCCATAGAGCCATGGCACTCGATAACATGTACTTCTACCATCCCAGGAATTCCATCCCATTCGCCCGTGTCCAGTATCAAATGGGTATAAATTTAGGCATCGAACTCAATACTTGAACCCGGGTAAGTGATTCAGCCTGTGGCATTTAGTTAAAGCGCCTCACCTGATCCCAAACCGACACCAACCTCCTCAACATCTTTGGCAAGGCTTGACAGAAAGTTTCTCCCCACGATTGTAGTCTCATCCATGGAGCGCCTGGTTGTAGGCGGTATTCTACCGGGAGAGCAACCACCGTTAATATTCATCTGAAAGACGCGTCCGTCAAGTGACTCTCACTCAGCTTCCGGTTGCTCTGATATACCGATGAAATTGATTGACTTTGGCAGGTGCTGAAGGTCATGGGGGGAACCTTCCACAGACGGGAGATCCTGGGCATCTCTAGTTACCCGAGCGAGCGTAGGGAGGGACATGGCGGGGCCGACAGAAGCAATGGCGAAGGCTACGCAGATTACAAGATGAGAACGCATTTTTCGGGTCCTCGATTATAATTGACGAAGTGAGCTGATGAATGAGAGCGTAAGAGAGCTTAACCAGGCCGTCAACGGCAGGCAGTTTGTAATAGTTGGGGGGGAGAGAAGAGGCTGGTAATGACATGCTTGGCAAAATAAATAAGAGATAGATGAATAGACTCACTAGCCTGTACCTGTGAGCCAAACGAGAACTTGAAAGAGAGGCTACTCGAACAGAAAGAGCGGATTGTAATTTATGGAGTGGACTCTGTTGAGCGTTGGTGCGGTTTCAGTGATGGTTGCCATTGTCACCGTTTCGTGGATGTGAACAAGGCACGATCAGTCAAACCACACGTTTCATCCTGTCGTGTAGTCTGACGATCAATCCAGGCGGTGCTAGTCACCAGATTGATTTGACCGGGTCACCCAAGGTTAGAGTGAATTTCTGAGCACCGGGCTTTTTTTTAGTTCCATGGTAACATAACCTACGAAGTTGTTCTAGTCAATGATTCAAAGCACACGAGATACGGCCACAGACTGATGCGGTTGGCAGACAAAGGCAAGTACTGTACAACAATTAGAATCAATCAAACCAAGTTATCCACAAAGGCCAACTGCGCCACACTTTTCTTGAAGAGTCAGGCGCACTACTGTTGAGAGGAGGGTATATTTCGAGAGCCGGCATACATACTATTCATCAGTTTCGTAACAATAAATATAGGCTCTCGACCGCATATTGGATGAAAGCAGCTCTTGAAACGTTGGTAGGAATTCGTCACAAAGATCGGCCCCCAAATAGGGTTGAAGCAGCTCTCATTGCTCTACCATTAATGCGCTACAACCTTTCTCGCAACACGGCCAATACATTCAAAATCTCCCGATGGGGCGTCCCATGTCTGTGGACGAGATTGCCAAAACTTGAAATAAATGTCAACGATTCGGTTGATCATACTTGGTCGCGGATGTCTCACGTGAAGTTATGTTGGTGAAGGCACCAAGGCCATTACAGTTTTCGAGGGAAAATCTTCTGTGGATCGTGCTCAAGACTTCTGCGGGTTTCTCTCTTTTTGTTTAAGAAAATGTCCTTCAAGGCCCGGGCGGAGTCTCTGGAAAAGGTGGCCATTAGATTTTGTATCCTAAGGGTCCCATACTCAACACAGGCCTTACTCTGGATTTCCGGTCCCATGGGGCTTCATTTCCACGCAGATTAATAGCCTCAGAAATAGGGCCCGAGCGCTTGACTGTGGCAAATGTTGTGCTAGAAGGAAGGTAAGTATCAATCATTGGTCCCCAAAGACATGCCAATAAAGTGGCTTACGGATAATCGTGTATCCCAACCTCTGATGAACCTGGTGTGCCCAATTCTTTCAAGTCGAGCCATGAGGTATACCGAAGATCCCCAAAGCTATATGGAACATTTTTCATGTCTTAAGGAAAGGGGGCATGCTGAGCGTCCCTAATAGTCACTCCAGCGGGCGTAGATGCGGACATGACAGGAAAAACAGCAGCGATGGCGACAGCAAAAATCACGAGGATTACGAGATTGGAATGCATCCTACAGAATATTTATGATAGAGAGAGAAAGGTGGTAAAGAGAGCGTTGACCGTCAACGGCAAGCTGATCGTAGTTGAAGAGGAGAGAAAAGGCCGGCGCAAAACGGATTATGAGCGGACCGGCACAACATAGGTGAATAGACTTACTAGCCAGTACCTGTGAGCCAGATGAAAAGGGCGGAGGGGCGGGGGGGGAATAAAGCCCCAGGCCTAGGTTTGGTTTGTCCGCAACATCGACTTGGCATAAGCACACCGACCGTTGCCATCAATTCGGCCGGTTTTAGCGGATGAGATGAACTTGTCGGTAGAACCAGTATTACCGCTTCACCTGATACAATGGAGTTTGGTAAACCCGGTAAACTGAGACGAGCAGGCCCATCAAAAGGTGTGAAAATCAGTGATCGTCGCCAAGATGACAACACCCTGATCTCATGCCATCTAGATCGTTGAGGCCTCTCATTAATGCCAACCCAGTCATGAGGTCGTCGAAATTGTCCGCGCCACATCTCTCTTGTAGTGTCGATGAAATACTGACCGAGAAGTATCACGACAGTGAGTGCTTGGATACTCAGAAGGCAAGAGACGCAAGGTCGTTCGGTGGCGATCCATTCGTATCAGACAACGATGTGGTTCATATGGTTCAGAAAAAGAGCCCACCTTGAATGTTTAAACATTGGGGATTCCATAACTAATTTGTCACCATATCATATGGTCTATGGCTATCACACGGCTAGTAGAGGCAACTTCATGTAGTCCGCATTGTTACTTCACTAGCGGATAATGCACAGGGACTGGTTGACGATCTGCAAGCGGGGGACGGTATGATCCGCAAATTGGTAACAGTATAAGTCCCGATCATTACCCTTTCACGCTGGGTTGCAAGAGGTTGAACCACACAAACTAAAGATGGAGGTAATTCAAAGGAAAACGCACCAGATGAGTGATCATACATCTTTCGCTGGTGGATAAATTCGAGTAATATTCCAAGTCAAACCTAGCGGGGATCATCTGATGCCCGAAACAAAGTCACGAACGACAAATTTTGCGGGAACCTATGATGATGGCTTCAATCCTCATCTTCCAGGTCGAGATTATCTTCGGCTTCGACACCCTCGCCGAAATCCTCAAATCCGGCGTCGTTGGCGTAGTCCTCCCAGACTGGCATCATCTCATATGGATTAGCCGTTTGGGTCAGGGAATATCGGCTGGTAGGAGATGGGCTTTGTGGAGAGGTAGCTACGGGTGTGGGTGACAGTGACATTGAGACAATAGTTAGGATTTCATCCATGCGACCGCCGAGACGGTCTTCGAGTTCTTCAACGATCTAACGAACGAAAGTGGTGAGAGGATGACCGACAGGGAGAGGAGGAGACAGACGACGTAGAGTTCGACGGGCTCGGTTGGGGCGAGGTTTACGATTTGCAGTCGTTCGGCTTTTGTGAGAGAGAATGGAGCGAGGTCGCGGACAAGCCGGGACACGGCATGAGCAGACTGAAAAGAGGTGGGTTGGTACTCTGCGGAAAGGTAACGGATGGTCTGTGATGGTGAGATGCGCAAGTCGGGATGTGGGGTGGTCTGAAGCTCACTTCAAGTTCGATGGTGCGGAGGTTTTCAGAGACTTCCTCGGTGTGTGGTTCGAGCGAGGGTTTACCGGAAGAGTCCTCCTCCTTTTTTATGCGGATTGCGGTCTTTGCGCGTGCGATGTGGTCAGCGTCGAGTTCGTGGAGGAGGGCGAGGACCTCGACGTTGGAGAGGAGCGCGACGCGGGGGTGGATGACTTCCATAGGGTTAGGGTTAGCGTTTAGTGGAGATTGTAAACAAACGACAACACGTCCAAGTCCAAGTGAACAAAAAAAAAGTAGAGAAGACTGACTGACTTTTTCAAAGGATTAAAAAAAAAAGAAAAATATGAATCGACCAGGTCTGTCTGTCTTTTTTTTTATTCTGTTCGTCTTTTTTTAAATTTCTTTGTGCTTATGTTCTTCGTCAGGACAACCACCACAGCGCCCACCGAGTCTTGCTCCACCTGCTGGTCTTTCTTCCCAGTTCAGATCGCCCTATCCAACATCCCAGTATCTCCCACAACGCACTTATCCTGCACCTACTCTCCAACAACAAAACCCTCACAGATCACCCGCAGTACCTCAATCTCCCTTCCTTCAGAGACAGCAACCTCAATCCGCTTCCTTTCACTTCGCAGCAGGTGCTGGCGTCCTCACTCAGAACCCACCCATTCCTCCACATATAAACCCAAATCCACCCACCGCAACACCCGCGACAGCCCTATCCGTTTCCTCAGCCAGCGAAGTCGGATTCGACCCAAACGAGTTCCCCGCGCTCGGATCTCTCGGTCAGACAAACAACTCAAATCCTTCGTCCACCAACAATGCCACGTCTTCCCTGGCCAACCAGGCCCTCACATCATCTACCAACAATCCTCCAGCTCCAACTGCAACAAGCTACGCGATCCAGGCCGGCCAGGGTACCTCTACACCTACCACAACGAATTCGCAGCCGAGGGACTTTGGCCCTGAAGACTTTCCTGCCTTGGGTGGTCAACAGGCCCAGCAAGCCCAGAACCAACCCCAGTCCCAGAATCAACCACAGCCACCTGAGAACCACGCGCCAGCTCATCCTCCCGGTCTGAACGGCTTCAACGATCATCGAACAAATATGCTAGGCTCCTTGAATGGTGCTCAACAACCCAACGCGAGCAATCATCCCTCCTCAGCCCTTCCAGGAACACAATCAACCACACCAGGAATGCTCAACTTGCGCGGCATTCATCCAGGTTTCCAAACCCAGGGCGATGCTGAGAAACAAAGGGTGAGCACCTTCTACGATCCCTTCGTTCTTTCGCGAGTGCATGCTTCTATCACGAAAATGCTCACAAATTCACCAGCAAAATTATGCTTTGAAGCTCAATCAGGTGTCTCATGCCGCGTGGAATGCCCCAAATACCAACCTACCGCCCTCGCAACTAAATGGTTCAACACCCACGGCTCAGACGCAATCGCAGTCCCAACCTCAGTCTCAGCTTGTGCAGGGGCAGCTTTCAACCCACCTTCAAGCAACGCCAGCACAACCATCTTCGCAACCTCAACAGGTTCATTCGAGCAATAACCCCCAATCTCAGTCACAGCCGTCCCAGCAACATCTCAATCCTCCCCCAGGTGTTCCACCGCTGGGTGTCAGCCCGTATGCATCCAACGGGAGTCATCCACTGCAGCCTCATCATGCGCAATTGCATAGCTCGCTTTCGCAAGCCCAAAACCAACCTCATCACCACCCACAAACACCTGCTCAGCAAGTTCTTATCTCAGCTGCTGACCGGTGGGGGCTCTTGGGTTTGCTTGCCATGATAAAGAATGCAAGCATCGATGCAGATGGTGGCTTGAGTAGTGTTGGGACAGACTTGGGCGCTGTGGGCCTCGATATGGGTTATGAGGGGTGAGTCTCGGGTTCTTTAGAATGAAGGAAATTGTCAACTATCACGCGAAGGAACCTGTACTCGACGTTCATAACCCCGTGGGCCGATCAATCGGCAGCACGGAGCGTTGAGCCAGACTTTCACCTCCCTTCTTGTTATAATGTGCAGCCTCCGCCTCCTGGACCGAATAAAGCAGGGGCCTTCAGCGACGAGACTTTATTTTACATGTTCTACTCGAGCCCTAGGGATGCATTACAAGAAATAGCCGCTCAAGAACTGTGAGTTTACTCTGATGGAATCTTCTATTGCATTGTTCTGTGCTTCGCTATTGAATATAACTCTTACGCACGTGCTGAACAGATGGAATCGGAACTGGCGGTATCACAAAGACCTCCGGATTTGGATAACTAAGGAGAGTGGTAGTGCCCCATCGACGAAAATTCCCGGCGGTGAAGCTGGCACCTATACATGGTGGGACCCTGAATCATGGACAAAGGAACGAAAAGAGATGACGGTACGATATGCCGATCTGGAGGAAAAGACTGCGCCGGCGTTCGTTACGGGACCAGGATTAGTGCTCAATCAGACCTCCCAAGGTGCTCAAGGGCAACAGGTACCAGGCGCTATTGGAACACAAGTATCCACTCAAACTGCAGGTCAACCCAGGATGCAGATGGCAGGAATATGAACTGTGCCATTAGGTTGTTACTCTTTTTAATTTCATTCAATCCTTGTCTTTGCCTTGCGCCGATCTCTTCTTTCGTTTCGCGTTCGGTGTGAAATCACCATGTACCTGCTGTTCTTATTCTAACCGTCTTTCCTGCCTCATTACCAATGTTCTTGAACCGAACGATGATTGTATCTGTACCTCTTAATTTGCTCACACTTTCCTTTCCGCACAATGTGACTCTTTTAAAGTGGACATTCTCATTTAAGCGGTTGACTGAGGGACTAACTGTCTATATTTTGGGATAAGGAGCAGCTCTCCTAGAACGAAATCAGACTAAGCACAAGACTCAGAGCAACAAATCATCGCCTCCACCCGCCGAGGTTTCGCTACCCTTGACAGGCCCGAAATTGCCAAACGAGTTCCCCGATCCCATGCTTGTTGCAGTGCCCGGTTTGGAAGACGATGCCCAAATACCCGTTTGCGCCCTCTCCTTTTCGAGATCTTTTATCGACTTCCCAGCGGTCGCCGTAGGTTTGCTGTTGGAACTAGAGGACGAGCTACCGAGCGACATGGACCACAGGTCCTCGAATCCAGATAAGCCTTTAGTGGATGCAGCTGGCGCGGCTCCCAATCCAGACGCCTTTTTCGGTACAGTCGAGGCAACAATAGGCGTGGGGGTATTGGCAGACGAAAGCAGCGGCGATGCCGTCCAAAGGGAATTGGTGTTATTGTGCGCTTGCGTAGGGGATATCATTCCGCTGAACGACTGGGACTGCCTGTTGTTGGTGACAGAGGGAAGTGGACCGAGCGGGGCGTTGAAAATAGGAGAGGTCGTTGTCTGAGCTTGTGATGCCAACGCCTGGTTGACCGCGGGTGTAGGATGCCTGTTGGACGGAAGTGGGCTGTTCAACATTTCCATGAGAGTCGGTCGAGAAGCTGGCGGAGAGGCCGGGGTAGACGGAGTAGGTGCGGCTTGGAAGTCCGCAAATTCGTCGTCTAACGAAATATCAGTAAGTTGGTCGAATAACAGTCGAGACAACAGTCTAACCCTGACCATCGAACCCAGTCACGTAGGGCAACGCTTTGTTGGTGCCAGTGTTGGTGGTAGATGGCGCAGTGTTGATCGGCGCATCGTCGAACCCACCTAGGAGGTCAACCTCTGGTTCCTTGGGTTGCGGTGCGGCTGGAGCCTTTGTGCTCGAAGAACCAGCTGCTGTAGAGCGGGAAGAATGATTACTTCGGGAGATTGAATTAGATCTCTGGGCAACAGTCTCGTCATCGCCAGCAGTGTATTCTTCAAAATCCCGCCGGCCGTTGTTATCTCTGAAGCCACCTGAACTCCCACCAGAATAATAATCTAACGATATGGATCAGTTTGGACCAAGTTCCGAGAGCAATGACGGTTTACCGTCTCTACCGCTCATTCTATTCCCGTAGTACCCACTACCGCCACCTAGACTATCGCTGCCAAATCCACCGTAGCGACCGGATCCGGAGGTGAAGCTCATTGGATCGTTTCCAGTACCGACGTATTTACCACGATTCGACTTCGCCTTACGCCTCTCCGCACGAATAGATTCCACGTCAGACAAAAGTTCGACCAACTCGCGAGCGCGATTGCGCACTGATACAAGTAAGATTTGTAAAGAAGCGGGGTGTATGGAGTAAGGAACACACCATTCTGTCCCTCGTCTTTACCCTTGTCATCTATGTAATGGAAGTTCCTGAGCATTTTCAGGGTAGAGATGTGGGAACGCGCATCGTCGACAACGCGTTCGCTGCCATGCTTGACGAGATACTCGAGCAATTGCAAAGCCTGGGGTGCAGCGATGAGAGAGCCAAGAGAAATGCGTGAAATGTGATACCTTGTAGATTTGACGCCATTGCCGAGCTTCCTTCTCCATGAACCGACCGTAAATACAGGGCATAATCTCGTTGAATGTTTGGCTGCGGGCAGGTGGGGATGGCTATGTATTGTAGGACCACGTCAACTCACAAATTGAATGTCCTTTCATTTCGAATGAGCCATCTATTGTGAAGAAAGAGGAGCGATAGAGTACAGACCCTTGGGCAATCTCCTGCATCAAAGTCGAGCTTGCTCCCCTACAGATGCAAGAGTGAAGGCAAATGTTGAAGAAAATGTGTACAGACGTACCAAGGTTCGTCGTTTGTTGCCTCCTTGACCTTGGCTTCCATCTCGCTGATGTTGAGCACGGCATTCTTTGCCTGAGGATGGTGAGCTGTTGGTCAGAAATGGCGTGTGGGCCGATGATGTACCTGATTGTACATGGCCTTGATATCGTATATTGACACACTGGAGATGGCATTTGTGATAGAGTCCCAGCGTTCCATGGTGGTCGACGTAGGGCGCATTGAGGACAACCACCGGAATATGGTGGGTTCAACCCCCCGGGAAGGGGTCGAACTGCAATCCGCCTCATAGGTTTGGTTGGTTGTTCAGTGCAACTTACTTCAACTTGCCCGGCGATGCGCACAGGTCAGTAGCATGTTCTCCTTCCTCTCCCGCGTTCGCCGTGCAGGTCGCGGTGAGCGTACAGCAGAACTTGTACCGCAAGAAATGCAGAAAGAACAGTTGCAGATCGACCGCAAGATTCTCCAGGACCCAAGCTCGTTCATCGATTCCCAAGTACAGGATTCTCTGCCCCTCGGTCTCACTCCGAGCACTCGATTGCCCTCTGCAGGCGGGAGTAGCAGCAATCGTCTCTCCAAACCAACAGATCGCACATCCGTACCTCCCGTACAATCCGGTGTTGACACCTCACCGCGAACTGAACCCAGGTTCACCATTAGCCGTATCTCTAAAATGGCACCTGGTGGTGAATGGTCGACCTTTGGAAGGAAACGCGTTCGCCAAGAGCCCGATGCATCCCCCCCGAACCCCAATGGAACCCCCGAAACCTACCCAAAATCCCCCGTTGAAGACAACAGGCACCTCAGCACAGACAGCGCCTTATCTACGTTCACGCTCAGTCGTCTCACCCACCCTTTGCGAACCTCTACCGGTACGCAGGACAGGGACAGGTCCTCCAGCCCTACCACAAGATCACCCGAACGATCACCCGACGTGCAATACAGTAGCGGACCCTCATCTCCGACGAACACGATGTCATCCAAACAACATCCACGAACGCCACAGAGACCGTCTTCCTACACAGCCCCAGCTTCTGTCACGACTTTAATGTCTGCAAATCGACAACCGGCCTTCGATTCACCTCACACCTTTGGTCATCCTACACCGCTTGATAACCTTGTGAAGTTCTCTGTTGCACACTCTCCACCATCTCCACCACCACCCCTTCCTCCCCTTGACCACCCAGGACTGGCGACTGCATTATCTTTGCGCACGAATCTGACTGCTCATCAGCCGACGGTATTTACGCTTCGCGATCGCTCAAATACATTACCGACAAAGCACCGTCCCCCCCGCAAGGCCGGTCCATTGCCTTCACTGTCCGCCAAGCTTGGACGTTCGACTCGACATCCACCGGGCCCGATGGCAGAGCAAGAGGGGACCCACGGACGTCGACGCGCAAGGACTTTTTCTGGAAGCACACAACAGCGACGAACGAGTGCAGATTGGAGCTCGTATCAAGCCAGTGTTGGCGTAAACTCGCATGCGAATCGTGCATGGCCCGCGCAAGTCTCGCGAGAAATTCTGAGAATTTCCTTGTCTGGTCCCGAAGAGTCCCAGGTGTCCTCACCATCACGTGGTAGAAATCAGGACCCCATCCGCAACCCTAATCAAAGTGTCTCATCGCCATCATTTTTGCCTTTTCCCCATCCTTCACGACCGAGTTCCCCACCGCCTCCGAGAGCGTCTGCGACGCTTACAGGTGCGCCGATATTCATGTTTTTCACACATCTTTCAACGTTCGATTTGACAGACGGCCGGGAGACTGTATTACCTGTATTACTTCCAAGACCACACTCCCTTCACTTCAGCCTCCCAGACCGCAGAGGCAACCGACAGTCTGACGGATTAACGATGTTTGAAGTGAAGCGCAGCTTATCAGCCATCGAGGCTCGGATGGTCCCGAACAACCGCGCCAGTGGCGCTAACCATGCCTCTTCGGGACTAGGCGACCCTGCACCGACGTCGTCTGACGCGCCCCAGGTGTCACTTGCTCCCACACCATCACCTTCGCTGTTTTCTGGCCGTGTTTTCCCCGCCGACGCTCCCGTGCCCTCTTCTATGCACGGAGAACCATCCACGCCTTCACCTGAACCTAGACATCTTAGCGATAAAGGCAGAGGCAAGCGCAAGGCAGAGGACAACATAGACTTGACCCCTCCAGAACAAAAAAAGGAGGCGCAACGGGCCACCTTTCTCCTTCCCTCCGAAGGTCGAAGTATGTGACTTATTTTCGGTCTATCCCTGACCGCTCAATCGGCTCTTGCTAAATTGAAACATCAAAGGTCAGCGAGTCTCAAATTCCTCTCACGCTCCATCGTCCTATCACCGCAAGCGTGCGCGTTTGTCGTCGACGTCTCCGTTCGCTACCCCTGCGCACTCGCGACCGGCATCTGTGCATGAGACGCCCCGGTCTGCAGGTCGCAGTCATTACTTCGCGTCTCTCTCGAGTAGTACTGGCGCCCCCATGGCTTCTCGCACACCTTCGCGTGCTGCATCCACTCGTTCCCGCCAGCCCACCACGCCCAGCACAATTCGTAAGCACGAACGACGTCAATCCATATCACAAGTGTCGATACCAATAAGTGCATACATATCACCCCATGCACCATCCATCAGCAGGTCGACCAAGTTTCATATGCGAGATCCTCGTAAGCCCTCGAAGAAGCCTCATGATACACCATGGGGACTTCGATTCGCGACAGAAGATGAACCGGGTTCACCAATACAAGCATGGTGTTTTTTCTTTGGTTTCTTATTGTTTCCTATATGGTGGTTAGCTAGCCTTCTTCGCGTTCCGACGACAAGAATCGCAGGCGCTGTTGACGCCGAAAAGGGGGTAGGGGTGGCTATTGATGACCCGCAGATAGAACACGGTAAGCCTAGTGGTTCTCTTCTTTCGCCTCGGTATTCGACCGTTTCCATGACAGACGCAAAGAGATGGCGCTTCCGATGCCGTGTGATGGCAGTCGTATCATTATTCACATACGTTCCGTTCATCGTCCTCGTGGCCATTTTCGCACCAAGATAAGCAAGTCAAATGTCATAGTTATACCGTGCATTCCACATCACGTTCTCCGTCACCCTCTTGCATTTGCATACAGGACATGAACAAGCAACACCTTTTAATCCTTGGTCATTTTGGGAGACCATCCAATCGTTAAAACAAGTCACTCTTTTGCTCATTCATTTCTTGCTACCGTTTTTAAAGTAGTGTTATACCCTGCCTGCTACTTACGTGGCTTTAGTAGTGTTGTCTAGCTATCCAGATTGTTTTTTTAGAGTCAATGATTTTCAATCGCCAAACAAACAGTAAAAATGAATGTTTCCCCCCATCATGGACAACCAGACACCAGAAGAGTTTCTCGACAGTGTCGAGGGCGAGATATCGTTCTTTCGCTCCGTAATGCGAGCCCGCCCGGTCGGAAAACACAAGCACTTTCATGTCCTCGCCATTCGCAATGCCATCTACAACGACACCAGCCGCGTCATCCCCGTCGAGAATATCTGGGCCAAACTGAGGACTTGCTACGATCTCGAGGCTCTGGAGGGTGCGGTATGACCCTTTCAACTGTAGTACATCTAGTCGCGCTCACACAGGACGACGACAGGAACCGGACACACTCGACACGTCTGGCCCATGGCCCCAAACCGTACGCTCCCCGTCCCCCTCCGAAAACCTCTCTCGCCACCCGTTTTTCCGTGATGAGTTCGCGTTGCCGGCGGACGAGTCGTTTGAGTCGTTGGTCGTGGCGCGCCGTGTCCGCGCTACTGCCTCTATACCCTCGTCGACGCCGGCGCCCTCTCCTGGCCAGCTCAGCAAGGCGCCGAAATTAAAGGCGCCGAAGCGTAACAAGAACAAGGCGGACATGGCAGGGCTGGTCGGTGGGGACAGCGACAGCAGTGCGCTGACCCAGGAGAGTGGGGACGAGGCGGCGTTCACGCCGATGGAGAGTGTCATGACAGGGACGGACGTGGGGACGGATTTCGAAGATGAGGTAGAGGTGCAAGAGGCTTCGCCAGGTGTGTGTCTGGCCGCGCGCTCTCGGAATGATCGTGACGGCTTTCTAGCATCGGTCCAACCGAAAGTTGGTCGTGGTCGGGTATCGAAACTGGGGAGAGGGGCGGGGAGAGGCAGAGCAGGCTCGACAAACCTGGGCCGTGGGGCAGGGAAAAAGAGAAAGAAGTAGACGTTCACTCGCGGTACATAACAATCGTAGTTGTACTAGATTAGTCCATTGTCACATCATCACTTAGGTTTGGCCCTTTGACTGCGTCGCTCAGCTACAAAGGCATCTATCTTTGCTTTCAGTTCCGAATCTGCGATCTCCGAGTCAATCTAGCACAGCGTGAATGACCATCTTGGCTTACTTGAGATAACATCGCTGATCGCAAGTGGGTTTCGGTTGAACGGATCTTTGGCGTCGGACAACAAGTGAGACTTGATCGTGGCGCGGTCAACGACGACCCCGGAGGATGGCAGAGTGACAGGATCACGCATGAGTGTGAACATCAAAGGATCTGTGCGACAAGATAAGTTTGAGAGAGCCATGTCAAAAACGAGGCCCTTACCCAGGAATTCATCCGGCACCTCACCAAGGTCTTCTTCGGCCTCAATCATCGCCTTTGCTTCCTCGACCTTGACAACGAACAGACGTATCTGATCAAGTTCGCTTTCCGTCTTGAGTGTCATCTTCCCGGCTCGGTCTATCGCCCTGTCAAATAAGGATTTCTTGTAACTACGCCCGTCGTTGGCCACCGCGCGCGCAAATTCATCTTGGTCGCTCAAGTTCGAATATACTTGCAAAATATCGCTAAGCAACACCCTTGGTTCAAAGTGATACTTCTCCGGTTCCTTCACACGGAGCTCCCCACATTTGGGCCCGACGAGAGCTTCGAGATTGTAATCCAACATGGCGGCAAGCTTGTCCACAATCTCAGGCATCATGAATGGTGCCTTTGTCTCTGCGGTAAAGTCTCTCAGTAACCCGACCGTCGATTTGCCAAGGGTCGTATAACTGGACGCATGGCGCTCTAGCCCACGGAGCGTGTTCTCGCGTTCACGCCGATACTGAATAGGATGGGCTGCCCAAGCGGTTTGGTCGCGCATCTCCGTCTGGATGTTGTGGATCTGTGTCAGTTCGTTGAGCGACTCGTCCATAAGATAGGTGACGTCGTTGATCATTAAATTGACGAAGCGCACAAACTTCTCAACATCCCTATCAACGACCCGTGAAAACGTGGGGGCATGTAGTGAGACGTTGTACTCACAGTGCTTCTGCGTTGAGTGCCTGCCTGTGCACAGGATTACTCCAAATTGCTTTAAGAACGTATGCAATGTTTCTCCTTCAAAATGGGTCAGACACATTATACCAGCGGTGAATACAAAACTTGCCTGGCATCTAGAAGACCGACCTCGATTTAAAAAACCTCTGTGCAACGGGAGAGCACTCACTGAATTTATCGTAAAATTGTGAGCTTGCCCCAGTCTGTTCGACTTCTGCTTGGCAGAATCAGCTCAGAATCAAAATGAATGCATAGCATCAATAGCCCCACCGATGTAAAAGTGTGTCAGTGCGGAGACTAGATGCTTCAATGCCAGAGGGTGGCTGTTTAGGGTCCCACCCAAAATCCCACTCCGTTCATGTCCGTACGGCAGTACGCCATAAAAAACGGCCTACAATAAACATTTAGCACTCCCCACTAGACTGTTGGGCGACCGTACCTCGTTAATCTTGGCCTTCAAGAAAGGATTCTTAATGTACCAAGTTGATGTCAAGAAAGTGAGGGCAAACACGAGTAATTCGTCTTTTCCGGATAAATCCAGGCTGTCCGGCGAATGGCTGAAGAATAAATCCATAAATACTTGAAGCTCTCGCCAGACGAACAACATACCGAGTGACGAAAAGGAAAAACTCCACTACATCCTCCAGAATGTACTCTGGAAGTACCCTGAATGACATAGGAACCTCCTGGGGAAGTGGCAGCCTGCCGAACATTCAATAAACCATCCTTGGACCATCAGAAGCTCACGTACTCGACTGGAGGAGCAGGGTGTGAACCTTTCGCATCGGCCCTGCGTATCAGCCAGGTCGAGACAAAAGTAGTAAAGCCGATATATCGGAAAACAAAATCCGGCTCCAGCAATTGCACACGGAAAGCAAACTGATGCGCTTGAATTTTCGCCATTTCAGCCTGAAACACGGATCAGATGATGGGTACTAGATGACATATGAGAGGCACCTTAATTTGGTTGAGGGCGGTTTCCGTTCGTGCGTGAACAGGACTCTGGAGAACGCGTCAGCGGGAAGTGAATCGAGAAGGGTGTGCAACTGACACCTATCCAAGAACCATCGCCATTGACCATGTCGTGGTGACGTTGTAGCTCATCATGGTGCTTTGCAAAGTCATCGTACGTTTGCGTCGTTCTAAGGTAGCCGTAATGGCCCATAGCATTGCAGAGATAGAAAATTTCAGAGATGAAGTTTGGTGTCACGGCTATCTCACGAATAAGGACCCAGTCAATTGACCAGAAATTCAAGTAGCCCACCGTTGCCTTTATTTGCTTCCGTCCATTGTCCCGCCTCCTCCGAAGTAGCTTTGATGCGTGTTTCCTCACTCACATCGATACGGCTCGAAATGGCAAAATACAATGGGTCGATGCGATCTATCTAACCGAGCTGTCAGGTATAGAAGCCATAATATTGAGATAAAAAAACCTTGGAGTATCGAGCATCAATAAAAGGCTCTGCAAATCGGAGAAGAACATTCTGCAAGTTGACCATGAAACTGTCGCTTGCAACCGTTTGTGGATCCACCTAAATCACTGCGTGGAAGTCTCGGGGGAAAGGTTTGATTATGGTACGTACGTGCATCCCGGCCCGCTTGATGTTCAACTTGACTGCAGTGGCGAAGTATTCTAGGACTGCTTCCCTGGATTCTGGAGATGCCCGTATCAAGGTATTGAATGTTTGGAAGAGTGACGACTGTTGAAGGGCGATCTACATACGCGAAATTTAGTGTGTTGTAAGCCACGCACCTGCAAGCTCTTTACTGTGCCCCTGAGGCTTGCGGTGGAGGACTCTATGTCATTCCGTGAACGTTTTGTTGGCTCGGAGAAATAACTTTGTGCAATAGAGGGCTACAAATGGTGTCAATTCTGGAACTTGCAGGGTTATGTGGTTCATCTTACCCATTCCCTACTGAATACACCGAGTCGACAAAGAGGACCCATCAATGTAACCGTCTCAAAAGTAGACGCCGTAGCATGTGGTGGATTCCAGTCACCCAGTCTAGTAAACATAGTTGCTATGCTCTTGATGGAAACAAGTGCTTCCACGCCACCGACTACACCACGCCAGGAAGAGTCACCTCCTGCCAAGCCCTCGGGTCTGAAAAGGGACGGATGGAACAAGAGGTGCCGTACGACGGGCCCAAGTACCCCATCAATCTCGTTGTCCGGTTCAAAGCGTCGAGCAAGGTCCTGGAGAAAGTGCTCGACTTCTGCTGCAGACAGTATGTGATTCTGAGTGGATACGGTTATTAGAGGCGTAGAAAGAGCAGATAGGGACAACAGAGGGGCAACAAGCTCGGGTGGGCCAAGCTCACGTCTGTGCTATGCATCAGAACGGTGATGCGTGATGCACGATTAGACACGCACCCTGCGGGTTGAGGAAACATCTCTGGGTCCTGTAGAGTGAATCCGGCATAACTGATGACAAGGTCCCGTATCTTTTCGAGAAGGGTAGATGCTTCGTGAAACTCATTGACTGGATTCTATGTATGGAGGTGGTGTATCAGTATTTCGTACGGGCATCATGGGGATGACCTGACCTTCTTGATCAGGGTGGTCTTTGCAATATTGAGACGCTTCCAGCAGCCTACCAAGTACTCAAACACTGACATCTGGGGTGGAAGAGAGGCCACCACTGGAGCATAATCAAGATCATCCCTAGAGGACAGATTATTACAACGAAATGAATGCGAGAATCAAACATACACCACCGCCCGAGGGTCCAACTCCAGTCGAGAAATAAGAAGGCGATCGGCGATATCACCGGTGAGATTCATCGTAGAGGCTGGTCCATGTCTCGGTTTGGTTATGTAATGGTCTATGAAAAACCTGGCTTACAATAACCCTCTGAGGCAAGTTCGGCCTCGAGGTCCTTGAGCCACACGATGTCGAAATTGGCACGCTCTGCTACGGAACGCTAGTGAATGTGAGGAGCCTTTGACAACAATTGTGGGGATGCGCTTGCCTTGAGCGTGACGTTGAATGTCCGTGAAAGTGTCTCATCTTCCCATGTCTGTAAGTCAATCTTCGTGAGCTGGACTTGCTTCCTCTTGAGTGGCACTGATGGTATTGATGTCTGTGCTTGCACTGCTGGTGGAATTGGCGAAGCTGGTCTCAGCCTCGGTGCTGGTGCTAAGCTGGGAGGAGTGGGTGTGACTGATGTAGATGGCGTGCTGGATGGTGTGCTTGGTTGGCTGGCCTGCAGCCTCGCAAGACGCTTTGCGCGAATCTAAAATGAAGATCAGTGCTGGCTTGACCAGACGGCGAGACAGTCCCTACGCGGTCGGCGTCCTCCTGCGGGTCGTTCATCGCAATAGACTAAATGAATGTCAAGTAGCAAGAGTGCACGTGACTGAGACATGTTCCATCTCGTCCGCTCGTTCTCGATGTCGGCCATCGCCAACTTTCCAAAGCTCAAGTCGCACAGCGGTGCAAAAAAGAGATGGCGGGCCATTGGAAGCGGCAAATTCAAACGAGTAGGTGCCCAGTATCAACATGCGACCCAGTTCATCGACTATGGCAGGCCCACGCCAACCATTCGCACAAGAACGTGTCGAAGAGACCCGCACGGAAAAATAACCTTGCCCAAACGGTGTACTCGAGTCAGTCACAGACAGCTACCCTGAAAAAGCTGCTCCCCTACGCTTGAACAAGCCTCTAGGTCTCGGGTCAGTCACTATCACTGTGTATCGTTCAAACTCTTCACATTATCTTCATCAGTCACTCCATGATATCCCGCATGTACCCTACATTCAGATAGATCAATTGCGTCCTTCTATCCCTACCTCATCTACCGCGTTACTCTCCGCGTGTTCTGTCACCTCATTAGGCTCCTTCGCGCCACCTCCGCCAAAAAACTCCCGAATGCTCCGTTGTTTGGGGTCATGTTCGACAATCCCCTTCTGACGCTTCTTGTGGTCAAATTTTAGGAGCACAAATGACATTGTGAAGATTTGTGACTCACAACGTTGGTGGTGTGCTCGTATCGGTTCACGTCGGTTACCATGATCATTAGTGGTGGTACGTTCTGGAGTTCACTGGTTATTTGTGATGTTTCCGCGCTGGGCTGCATACATTTGGTTCAAAGCACTAGTCAGATGACACTGAATATCACCTTGACTTGCACAGTGACTCTGCTCCAAGCGGTGTTCAACAAGCCTCTATAATCCTTTGTCGGTGCACCCCCGTCGTTCCGCCTCAGTAAAGCAGGTATCATTTCGCTTATGCAGAGACCGTGGCTAACCACCGCGACGTGCACATCTTCGACATTCGCCGAAATTGCACGAGGGAGGTAGGGTTTCAAGACAAGGTCATTGATAGCGCGCTCCGCCCGGATGGCAACATCATCCAGACTTTCTCCATTGGGGAATTTTTCATCCCTGTTGAATAAAACCGGGTATTGATGGTCCCTGTAGTGTTCTTGGAGCGTCTTGCCTGGCGTTCGGTGCGTCATCCACAGTTGACCTTCGGCGTCACCGAAGCACTGCTCTCGGAGGTCGCGATCTACAATGAAGGACGGCTTCGGTTCTGGTTGGCCGTCAAGAAGAGCCATTGCCGTTGCGTGTGCACGCTTGAGGTCGGAAGTGATGATCGCATCAAGACGGATTTCTGCATAGGCATTGCCAAGCGCTTTCGCTTGCTACGGACATCGGGATGAAATAAATCGAATGAATGGGGGGATCGTCATGCTCACGCGCACACCTGACAATCGCATTGGTCGATTATAGATATCTTGCGGTTGCTACTCACCGAGTTCACTCAGTTCTGCGTCACTATGACCCGCCCAAATCCGTCTCTGTGCAGTGAGACAGACATCGATCACGATGTGCACGCACTCACGAGATTATCGAGTGACTCTCCATGCCTGATCTATGGTACGGATGTCATATCAATGAGCATGTGGCGAGTTGAATAACCTTACAAATGAGACGATGAGCATGAATGTAGAATGTGCTGGATGGTGCTGGTGACACAGCAAGCTTGCGTGTCGAGACGCGCGTCCCCTGGTTTATAAATCCACACTGGTCTCGTTACTTTACCATTACCATCTCTGTCTCTGCCATGACATCCAACACCGACAGCCAGCTTTTGTCTATCGGGCACCAGTGTTCCGAGCCCTCTTGTCTGCTCGTCGACTTCCTTCCATTTAAGTGCCAACACTGTTCAAAGAGCTTTTGTGGAGAGCATTTCCTGGTCGCTGCACATCACTGCTCGCAATACGACCAGAGCAAGTATAACCGCGTCGCTCCCAGTTGTCAGTTGTCCATCACCCTCAGCGCTCGAACACCCTACTCATGCATGTGTAGGTCCTCTATGCAATACCCCGGTCGCTATACCCCCTGGAGAGGATCCGAACGTCCGCATGGAACGTCACATCAGTACAGAATGCAGCGTCATGACGGGGAAGTCTGGTAGGCCCAGGTCGCAGCCCGTGTGCGCACGAGGTAAATGCGGAAAGGTCCTTTATGCGCCAATCTCTTGTAATGTACGTCTCACTTTGCTTTGCACCCGATTACACCTGATATGGGTTGCAGGCTTGCAAGAAGCAATACTGTCCCCAGCACCGTTTCCCAAAGGACCACGGGTGTTCCAGCCTGTCGATGCCAACTTCGTCCACGTCACATAGCATCTCTTTACCAGCGGCTTCGAAGCTCTTCGCCCGGACTCCTGCCACGCAGACGTCAAACGCAATCAATCCTCGCGCCCGCCCTGCTCCGCTGTCGTCTGAAACTTCTAGTTCTTCAAGTATCGCACCTCGTAACCCGTTCTCAAAGTCGGAGCGGTGAGTTACGTCTCCGCACTTTTACTCAGTAAACACTTATAACGCATTAGTATTTCTTCCTCCATATCCTCATCCTCATCTGCATCACCATCCTCACCGATTGCGGAACTGAAACCATCACCGATCGAATGTCGACCGCCATCCGACCCGCAAACTGCAAAAACTCTGAATCCGTTCCTATTTGTCCCGCCACCTATCTTTGCTACGGCATGATGTGTCAGTCGAGCAAAGGCAGAGAGAGAAAGTAGAAGAAAGGCTATGTTAGAACGGGCGAAGAAGGGGGTAGGTTTGGAATTGGGATTGTAACATCATCTTGCTAATGAAACTACAGCTATTGACGGAGCAGGAGAAGTTATTGCTTGCGGAAGAAGAGGCGCAACATGCCAACAAGGCAAAATCGGACAAGGACTGTACCCTAATGTAGTGTGGACCATAATATCATACTTACTAATCAGCTTATGTCATTTGTTTGTTTGAACAATACATGAGAGACCGATCACGTGATGCATTGGACTTGGATCATGTCTGATTCAGAGAACGACTCGACCGTGCTCGGAAAGCGAGAACGCGACGAGCAACCCGGAAAAGTCCCTCCAGATACACCTGCACACGATGACCAAAGTGATGAAGATATTGGGCCAATGCCCATGCCATCAGGCGCGAACGGAACAGTGAAGAAGAAACGAAAGGGTGAGCATATTCTGTCTATTCTTGCCGTGCATTCCAGAACTTATTTCCCTCTAAAATAGTCTTGCCACACGAAAAGTTGTATCTCGAGCATCTGCCAAATGCAGATCAATATTACCAGTCCTTCATGCACAGAGATGCTTTGAATTTCTGCATCATGACCAAGTACGTTCTAGAAGCATACAACTCACGAAGTACCGAACTTTGTTGTAGGACTGATTTTCTCATCACTACTTCTGTTGATGGTCATCTAAAATTGTGGAAGAAACAAGAAACTGGGATTGAGTTCGTAAAACATTTCCGAGCCCACGCGTCACCAATTGTTGGTGTCTCAGAGAGCGCAGACGGTCAAATGTTTGCCAGCATCTCGGAGGATGGCTCTGCCAAAGTATTCGATGTCGTCAATTTTGGTACGTGTAGCCCTGGGATTGCATCTTGCATGGAAACTGACCACTCTAGTTAGACATGATCAACATGCTCAAGTTCGGCTTTGTCCCACACGCGTGTTGCTGGGTTCACAGGAGGGGTCAGGCCCAAGGGCTGTTAGCAGTGTGAGCCACTGACCTCCTTTGTAATATCGTATTGCTTGCTTATTGGTTGTAGCTCAGAGCAAAACACTGGTACCATCAGGATATACGATGGCAGAGGTGATGACAAACCTCTCGCCTGTATCGAAAAATTACACCGTTCACCTGTCCACCTCATGACTGTGTGTTTCGCTCCGTTGGATTCAGATCAAATGCATTTAAACTTCTTCAGTACAGTGATCGGTATGACACAGTTATCTCTGCGGATGAAAACGGATTCGTCGAGTTTTGGCAACCTTTCGAACCCTTCGAGTTGCCAAGAAACATGCCTGGTATGTGGTCATTCAAAAGCTCAACCGACCTGTACGAGTTCAAAAAGGTACGTCTGCGTTCGATGGAAACAAACTTGATGACCAATGCATCGAAGGCGAAATCAATACCCACGTGCCTTACCCTTTCCCCCGATTCTAATTCATTTGTGACATTCTCTTTGCCCGACCGGCAGGTCCGCATATTTTCTTTCTTGTCCGGTAAACTGACTCGGAAATATGATGAATCCCTTACCGCGATCCAAGAGATGCAGCAAGCAGGAACAGCCGTTTACAAAGTGGAGGACATGGAATTCGGTCGGCGCCTTGCAGTGGAACGCGAACTCGAGATGCCGGGTCCAGATGGACGCATTCCGGCGATGTGGAGTAATGTTATATGGGATGAAAGTGGAGCTTTTGTCATCTATCCAACCCTGCTTGGCATTAAAGGTATGTCGATTGCGTTCCCATGTTCAGTGCTGACCATTCCGGATAGTGGTGAATACAGTGACGAATCGCGTTGCCAGGTTGCTGGGAAAGGATGAATCTGTCAGATGGATGAACCTCAACCTGTACCAGGGAGCACCTGCCAAGCAGGGACGCACGACGTTGGCCATGGCAGCGTCCGCAAACCCCATCCTAGCCAATAAAGCCACCCGCGATCCAACACTTTTCTGCACAGGCTACAAGCGTCAGAGATTTTATCTTTTCACTCGCTCAGAACCGGAGTATGTCCAGAAAACATGGATTATCCACATTGCTAACCCCTCTCAGGGACAGCAAACTTAATGATCGCGATGTCTTCAATGAAAAGCCTACTCGTGAAGAACAATCCATTGCGGCTGCCACCGTAGTTGGAAAAGGTGGACCGTCCCCCCTAGCTAGTTCTGCCGTCATCCATACATCAATGGGAGATATTCACATCCGGTTATTCCCCAACCAAGCACCAATGGCGGTCGAGAACTTTGTCGGTCACGCCCGGAGCAGTTACTTTGAGGGTGTTACATTTCACCGTGTCATTGCAAAGTTTATGATCCAAACGGGGGATCCATTAGGGGACGGAACTGGGGGCACGTCGATCTGGGGGCGAGAGTTTGAGGACGAATTTTCTGACGATCTCAAACATGATCGGTATGTTGACGAGGCATCATGAAATAATCTCGTGTTCACTGTCGCAATCTAGCCCATACACCGTCAGCATGGCCAATGCAGGTCCGAACACGAACGGTTCACAATTCTTCATTACTACAACAGCAACGCCATGGTTAGACAAGAAACACACGATATTTGGGCGTGTCTTCTCTGGCCTCGAAGTTGTCCATGCGATTGAGAACGTCAAGGTGAACAAGGTGGATAAACCGTTCGAAGACATCAAGATTATCAACGTGGATGTAGATTAGTATTGAAGTTTCACTTTGCACAACATTTCATAGTGCCACTCTGTCCAGGGTTTCAGTGTGATGGGTGACAAGAGTGTGCATTCCCAAGAGTCCGAGACGACTCGTAAACTTGGCATTGAGTTTCTCCCTCAACGTAGGTGGTGACACTTCGGGGTGATTATTGGCGAGAACCTGTGGGCAGGAAAACTTCAAGAGCAAACGGTCTTTCCCAACGCCCAATGTAGACCCTGACGATGTCGTCTCTCGAAAAGATACCGTATAAATGTCTAGCTTCTGTCCTTCCAGGAACGATGTCTGCGCCGAATATGCGGGAAAATATGCGACCGGGTAGTCGATCGTGACCGCGGCAAGTGGGATGAGGATTTCTTCGGTCAATGCATCGGACAAGGAGAGTGCTGGTGCATCAGGTAACTCGGACATTAACAGTTCCATTTCACGGAATGCCTTCCGGAGGCTGTTAGGGGGTTCTTTCGCCTAGGATAGGATACGTCAGGGACAGGATCCTGTACAGATGATGTGCCGTCTACCACCGAAAAACATTCGTCCAGTTTGATGAACATGCACTCCGCATTTCTGCCGAGCATAGCAGTGAACTTTTCCTGCAGGAGGGGAACATGAACTAAGAACGATTGTGATGTAGGGGCATGGTGCCACCAGACGACGTGTTTGAACACCGAGCTCTAAGTACCGAGGGTCCCTACACGGTGGGCATACGGCAAGCACGGAACACCACCAACGCACCTTTCCGCGGAGTGCTATCAAGAGCGTCGCAAAGACTTGGCCTGGGCTTGGTGGGAAGACTGCGTCTACCAGGTAGCCTGTCCTGTCCAACAATCCCTGTCACCTGGCGGAATCCCAGAGAGCGTCCAACACACTGACCGGACACCATGAGCAACCAGGCTGACATCGATGGCAAACTGAATTAGCCCGGCATGCGCAGACCTGTGCAACTCCTTTATGTTCCGGGCTTCGTCCAATACCAGAGCAAGTGACGAGGCAAACGCTGCAGTGCTGGACTTGGTATGCATTGAGTCTGAGCGTTACAGAAAACCAAAAGCATGATGGCGCTGGGCACGTAGTTGTACATACTACAAAGAGCGGAAAAATTGCCGAGCTCATGCCCCAGGTGCTCTATACTGGAGTTTCACCAACTCAGACACATCTTCGTCTGACTTTTGAATCCACCCATGAACCGCATAGACGACATATGTCAAAAAGCCCGGAATACACCACCATGCAGTCGTTTGCCATGCCCGACTTGAATACACTGAGAGCAAAGGGCCAGCAGACGACCATGCAAAGGTTTCCAGGAAGCCGATCGCCCGAATGACTCGTCCAGCGACGACAACATTCCAAGGATGTATAATCAGGCTGAGATTAACGTGAATGAGAATGGCCACGTAGGCCAGAACGCCACTCATGTCAAGTGGGGAATTAGCCCGGCTAGCATCGGGAGGTGGAGGAAAGATGGCGAAGAGTGGGGTTGTTCGATCTGAAAGCATGTATATGATGTATCTAGACGCCACAGCTCAGAAAAAAAGGCGTGAGACTGGAGGAGGACACGCGCAGTATACACGACAACCCGAGCATCAGTTGGAGAGCGATGCGGTTCTGTTTGTTGGATGAGACATTCTCTTTCTTGATTTGATTGACAACCTCTGCCTGTTCTGGGAGCTGGTGAGCACACAAGGGTGGTGCTCGTCGCGAATGAACTATAACCTTGTTCGTCGAGCACTACACCTCCGTTCAAGCTACGGTCTTCTGGCTCAAAGGTGAAAGGATTGCGCTTCCGGATTGCCTGCATAGCTGAGATGGTTGGAAAGAGAAGCCAAGGTTCAAAGCGCGGTTGCGGGTTCGATCAGGTCTTTTTGTATGCGGTCACTGCGTGTGAGCGGTGCGCGCCGTGGTTCGGGTGCATGTTAGAGCAGGGTGCTGATCCTGGATCAAGGGTGTTGCACTTGTTTACCTATTATCGCCAACTAAGGCCTTGACGGAGCCAGGGGTTATCTATCCCCATACGATGACTACACTCGACATTGCCCCCGGCCAGTTCGACGATGCATTGGAGGACATCGAGCAAGATGAGCCAAGACAAGACGGCTACTACATTGACGATGACCGGTCTAGCGAAAACGGCGACGACGACACCGACCAGCCCGATTTTGAGGACGACAGAGCAGAAGACGAAGATTGGGAGATCGCAGAACGAGGCAAGTCTACCATAAATTTATGTCCTCTTACACGTGCAAACGGTATGTCTTTTAGATTTTACGAAGCAATACAATCGCCTGCGTCAGCACGTCGCTGTTCGTAATGGCCAAGCTCGAGGTGCACCCTCCTCCATCAACGAGAATGCGGCCGTCGCATCGCTCCCTGCAATCAACTATCCTCGTAGCTCCAGCATTCATGTGCATGCCAAAGACAAGACGACCACACAACTGGCCGCGTTATCAAAGTTTTCCTCAAGAATTTCCAAGATAGACCAGCCATACACCATGGGTGTCGGAGTCAACCGAAAGGGTCCAAGTTCGTATGCAAATTCAAAGGACAAGTCGGATCGAGCTACTTCCGAGCAGGTGCTTGATCCACGAACGAGAGTTATATTGTTCAAGATGATTGGTCGAGGGCTGATTCAAGAGGTAAATGGATGCATCAGTACAGGAAAAGAGGTAGGTAGTAAAATCCGTGCATCGCACTACCGTCTGACGCTCACTCAGGCAAACGTATACCATGCGCTCACGCCAGACTCGACGCATCTGGCACTCAAAATATACAAGACGTCGATTCTTGTGTTCAAGGATCGTGATCGCTACGTGTCGGGCGAATATAGATTCAGAAGAGGGTACAGCAGACACAATCCTCGGAAAATGGTACGGCTATGGGCGGAGAAGGAAATGCGTAATCTGAAGCGCCTCATCACTGCTGGGATTCACTGTCCAGAGCCCATAGAGGTTCGAGAGAACGTTCTGGTGATGAAGTTTCTGGGCGATCATCAGGGGTGGTACGTACTCGCCACAAATTGTGCTCAGTACATACGAAAGACGTTCTAGGGCATCTCCACGACTCAAGGACGCAACGATTCCGGAGCAGGAGTATCCTTCACTATACCGAGAGCTAGTGCTAAGCATGCGGCGGATGTACCATCGGTGCAAACTTGTGCATGCCGATCTCTCTGAATACAACATCCTCTACCACGATGGTCATCTATATGTCATCGATGTCTCTCAGAGTGTCGAACACGACCATCCACACGCGTTCGATTTCCTTCGAAACGACATTAAAAACGTAGAGGAGTTCTTTGGACGTTTTGGGGTCGAGAGTCTGGGACTCCGGCGGTGTTTCGAGTTCATTACCAAGGACCAGTTAGGGGGGAGCGGAACATCGGAGGACGACAGTGAGATCCTACAACGATGGATCGAGGAAGCACGCGCGTCCGCGTCAGACGTTCCACGGGACTTTGGTGAAACCAGTGCCAATAATGACGGAACGGTCCATGAGGACAACGTATTCTTGCGATCTTACATCCCACGAACACTGAATGAGGTTTATGACCCAGAGCGCGACATCGACGTTCTGAAAGGGGGAGAAGGTCGTAAGCTAATATACGCCGATACTATTGGGCTGGCGGGGCATCACGTGACCAGCGAGGGAGGAGGGGAGGAGTGGTCATCTTCGGCGTCGGAGGGGACGCCGGAGCGGAGGACACCCCGGGGCCACCGGCACGAAGACCGGGAAGCGAAAAGGGCAAGTAGGGCGTTCTTGCCAAGTTGATCACGGACGGCTGAGCGTTGATGCACAGGAACGCAAAAAGACCGTCAAGGCGGAAGCACGGGAAAAGCGGAAAAATAAGATGCCTAAGGCGGAGAAAAAGCGCAGGATTAAAATCACTCATCCTTGACACGGACGGAGCTACATCGAGAGGGTATTTGATAAAATTCATAACCACTTGGCAACCCGTGTCTATGCATCTGTCACGCAGCCATGGCTGGCGTCTGTCACCGTCTTGATATATTTATACAGTGTCCCCTGCGTCGCCTTGAGAGGTGGGGCCTTCCATCCCCTTCTCCGGCGTTCCATCTCCGTGGTGGACACATCTAGTTCGATCGTGTTCGCCACGGCGTCCACCGAAATTGTGTCGCCATCTTCTACCAGTGCAATCGGTCCACCGTCCTGCGCCTCCGGAACGACATGGCCGATGCAAAACCCGTGGGATCTGCGTTTGTTTTCGGATCAGACGTAGCGCTAACAAATATCCTGATCTGATACTTACCCCCCGCTGAACCGGCCATCAGTCAGGCACGCGACGTCGTGGCCCAGGCCGGCTCCCATGATCAAACTTGTAGGCTTAAGCATCTCCCGCATTCCAGGTCCCCCTTTGGGTCCGAGATAACGGAGGACGACGACTGTCTTTTCTCCCCGTCTGATCGTTCCACTTTCCACGGCGGCAACGAACTCCTCTTCTGTGTCAAACGTCCGTGCCTTTCCCGTGAAATTCAGTCCTTCCTTCCCTGTGATTTTGGCAACCGCGCCACCAGGAGCCAGGTTTCCCCGCAAGATCCTAGCATTCACTATC
>JBBPJT010000292.1:0-32079 GCA_038088895.1 Xerocomus potaroensis | reverse complement strand
CAGTCGATAGTGAAGCACACCAACGCTTGTGTTTCTCGTTCCCATTCAGCCCTTCTTCTCCTTCTCCCTCCCCCTCTCCTTCTTATTCCTGCATCGCGTCTTTTCTCTCTTCTATCCACAACCACCACCCACCTTTTCACGAAATGGTTTCCCCGCTCTGGAACGCCGCCTCCGAGGGGAACATCGACCTCCTTCTAGTCCTCCTCCAAAATGCATCTCCTGCCGATATCGAGATCAAAGGTCAGTTCCTTCCCCCATTTCAGACGTCATCTTTTTTTTTTTCTAAAAAAAATTCTCGGCCTCATTTCCTGTAGACCACACCGGTGCTACGCCCCTCCAGGAAGCGGTTATGCACGACCATCTGGATACAGTCAGGGTGCTCCTTGACAAAGGTCCGCACTCCATCCTTGATCGTGTCGCGTGAGATTAATCGATGTCTTCCTTTTGCATCAGGAGCCGATCCATCTTTCGCAACGACTCATGGCTCTCCAGACGCGTACACAACAAACCCTGAGATCATCGAACTGCTCAAAAATGCCTCGTTAAAAGGCTTGCCTCTTCAGGATCACTCATATCCCCAGGACCCCCATGATGATCCATCGAAGCGTTTCTACCCTGTCCCTATCCCACCTTTCGGATATTACCCACCTCTCCCTCCCGTTCCCTCTCTTCCCGACGGCTCACCTGCATATTATCAGCCTCCTCCAATCTCGCTTGGTGAGAATGGTGCATACGGGAACCTCCCTCCACCAGAAATAGCCAGATTTATTCCTTGCAGGTATTATCCTGCTTGTCGTTATGGCTCTTCGTGTATCTTCGCTCACCCCCAGGGTCCTTACTATCCCGCCCCTCCCCCCGCTCAATTCGCATCTCCTTATGATCCCATGACTCAGCAACCGTACACTCAAAGTTATTACCCACCACCTCCTTCATTCCATCCTCCAGCAGCCGTCCCACCACACATGAATCCTGTATCTTCACCCCCTCAGCCACCAGTTCACACTCCTCATCCCCCCGTGGTGCACGCCCGCTCTGCTTCAGACGCACTTTCTCCCGTACAAACACCCGTGCCGGCCCCTTTCGGGTCACTGTCTCCTGCTACGCCATCTTACCCACAGCCCGCGCATGCTCCTCTTCCTCTTTCCATTCCCACTCTCCCACCACCGCATCAGCCTGCGACCGCACCAGGACCCCAGTCTCCACAATCTATGTATCCAAATGGACCTGTATCTGCCCCGCCGTTTGCAGTGCGTCAGGACCCTTCATATCCCACTGGCCCACATGTGCACCCACCGTACCTCGAGGTCAATGGTGGCCCCAAGTCTCCAGTACTCTCGCAGGGCGAAAGCTTTGCTCCTCCTGCCTTCCGGCAAGGAATGAACCATAACCGCAGAGGCAGTGTGCGGAGGGGCTCCTTCGGTGGGAATCGAAAACCCGCATGCTTATTCTACCCCGCTGGTAGGTGTAGAAACGGTAATGAATGCCGCTTCCCTCATATTATCCATGACACACCTTCGCAACCTCAGTCGGGCACTCGAGGAGGCACCCGGGGTGCAAATGATATAAGCACAATTGAGGAAAACTTTGCTACCATGGATGTACGAGATGTAAGTGAAGTGAATTTTCACTTTATATTACCCTGGATGATGAATTCGTCTACCCTTATTAGGATGTTCAACCACAACGTGGTACCAATGGCACGACTAATTCAAGTCGCTCACAATCCACGGATCCGGGAAGCCGTTCGAAGGCCTTAAAATCTAATGGCCCTCGACCGGAGAAGAAGTCTTTTGTCAAACAACAGCGCGTTCCGAATGCTGATGAGTTTCCAGTGCTTGGAGGTTCTGCGACTGCATCGTCAAGGAGTTCTGTGAGCGGAGCTCCCGCGATAAATGGACTAGCAGGACCAACTGCCGCTCAAGTGCTACAGGCACCACCGCCTTCTCGCAAAGATTTTTATGGGGATCCTGGTACCCGCAGTGTCTCACCGGAGGATCGCCAGTTAAAAGTTCAAATGGTAAGCATCGCAAAGGCTTTGGGAATACATTGCTAACGATATCGACAGGATGACAAATTAGCAGAGGTGAATGTCACTCAATCTATTGGTACAACAGGCAACATTGCAGCCAAACTACCTATTTCTTTTGCTGCTGCAGCGACCGGAACCTCTGAACCTGCAAAGGAGGTGTCCGTTTCCGCGTAAAAGCGAGTGTTTATATTGAGCGTATATATCACTTGGTCTTTTTGTTTGTATGGACATCCCTTGGTTTCAGTTGGGCTGACCGCAACTCTACTTATTGTTGTCAAATTGTTCTTCCGCGCATAGGCCTGGTTTTGTTTTTCCGTTGTTCTTTTTTGCACATTTCCCCGGGTGATTGTCTTTAGAAGTTTTTATCCGCCCACCTAACTTTGTCTGTCCTCATGCTGACCGGTACACATATTATTTACGACTACTATCGACTATTGTGACACTCGGCCCTCATCGCACTGTTTCTCTTTTCGCATAGCATACCACCGTTGGCGTTCCGTTTCGCGAGAGGAAATACACGCTTCTCTACTCAGTCCTTGTTGTATTCTTGTCGCAGAGGTTTGGATATTATGCCCAAAGTTCCAATTGTTTGATCTCCACTCCGCTTGTGCCAATGACTTGGCCTATTTTGTACACAGGAGCCCCAGGATCCTGTGCACACAAAGCGTTTAGCACACCCTCGTGTACATCCTTACCAACGACGACCACTAGACCGATACCCATGTTGAAAGTGCGTGCCATTTCCAATGGTGCGATTCCACCATGCTTGATCAAGTATCGAAACACTTGAGGCAGTTGCCAGGTGGAGGCATCCACGTAACATCCCAGCCCCTTCGGGAGAACCCGGGGAATGTTTTCGATGAAACCACCGCCTGTTATGTGTGACATCGCTTTGATAAGACCCTGCTTAGCGATTGGCAAAACTTGTTTGATGTAGATGCGAGTTGGTTCAAGGAGGTTTTGGCCAAGCGTCCGTGTTGCATCCCACGGACAGGGGGAGGAATAGGCTAAGCCAGAGAGGGAAACGATCTTGCGGACAAGAGAAAATCCATTGGAGTGCAGCCCGGAAGAAGCGATACCGAGTAGAACGTCACCTTCCACGACGTCGCGAGGCAGAACCAGTTCCCTCTCGACGGCGCCGACGGCAAAACCTGCAAGGTCATAGTCCCCTAACCACAAAATAGATCAAAACGTTGTAGACTTCTGACGCGCACGCAATTCTTACCGTCTAGGTACATTCCAGGCATCTCAGCGGTCTCACCTCCGATAAGGGTGCATCCGGCTTGTTGACATCCATCCGTGATGCCCTTGATTACGCGTGTTGCAACGGCAACATCCAGCTTGCTACAGCCGTAATAGTCCAGGAAGTAGAGCGGTTCCGCGCCTTGTACCAGCAAATCGTTGACAGACATGGCCACCAAGTCGATACCTGTCAAGTCCGATCAAAAGGCAGATCTGATGCAGCACAACCCAAGACTCACCGACAAAATCGTGGATACCCGTTTCGATGGCAATACGGAGCTTAGTACCGACCCCATCTGTTCCACTGACCAATATTGGGTCTTTATACCCAACAGCTTTCAAGTCGAAGCTACCTCCAAAGCCCCCTATTTCTGCGTCTGACCCAGTGCGTTTAGTTGCACGCACATAAGGTTTAATGGCATCAACAAGTGCGTTTCCTGCGTCTACCGATACGCCAGCCTGTTCGTAAGTGAGGCGTTTCGCAGCCGGGTTGACACCTGTCAATGCTCTGCTGAAGGTCAGCCTTTGTCAAACTGAGGAACGATGTCTTCCTTTCCTGTGCGCTATGTCACGACGATACACCTTGCCTTCAAACGAGATCTTGTCAATTGCGGTGTACACAGAAGAGAGTGCTTCTTCCAATGATAGCGCGACAGCTGACACTGCCAGCACGCGACCACCTGCAGTGGAAAGTTCATCTCCGTCCAGTGACGTGCCGCAGTGGAAAACGACCACACCTACGCAAATCAACGGATGAAACGTGATTTCACGCGGCGATGCTTACCCGAAGATATCTCTCCGATTTCTATGTGCTTGCCTTTCGAGTATTCGCCAGGATAACCACCCGATACTAATACAACAGAGACAGCATAACCCGGTCGACTGCCGATCCGCACCGAGTCCAGCCGGTGTTCTGCGCAGGCCTGACGGGTCCGACGACTGATAAGCGTTGTCGACGTTTTATTGAGCTATAATGACGCACGAGGAGTACTGCGGCGAGGTCAACCTCATCGTCTAATAGAAGCACGAGGGCCTCAGTCTCTGGATCGCCGAACCGGACATTGTATTCGAGTACTTTCGGTCCGCTTTCGGTAATCATAAGTCCGACAAAGAGTAAACCGACGAATGGAAAACCTCGATCACGAAGAGTCAAGACCATGTCTGGTCAAGTCACGACTAACAGAAATACCTTCTTTCCTCATACCGTCGATAGTCGGGCGAAGAACTTCCTGCATAATGCGATCCGTGATTACTGGAGTCGCTATGGGAGCCGGAGCATATGCACCCATACCACCGGTGTTTAACCCGGTATCACCCTCGCCAATCCGTTTATGATCTTGGGCAGGAGGGAGGGGAATAATGGTATAACCATCAGAGAAGGCGAGGACGGATATCTCTGGGCCGTCGAGTAGCTCCTCGACGACGACCTCGTTCCCTGGGGGGAACTATAGAAATATCAAGGTTACAATGATTGAGGTAGCGAACCTGCAGGGCCAAACGTGTTGGCTACCATTATCTGTTGTAGACCGTGTACCGCTTGATCGGTGGTTTCCGGGATGAGTACACCCTTACCGGCGGCAAGACCACTGGCCTTGAGAACGACTCTGTGACCGCAGGAGCGGACATGTTCGACCGCCTCGTCGATCTGGGAGGAGGAGAATGTGCGGAAAGTGGCGGTTGGGATTTTGTGACGGAGCATGAATGCCTTTGCAAAAGCCTTGCTTCCCTCCATTCTTGCGGCCAACTCGGTGGGACCAAAAGTGGGGATGCCGACTTGGATGGGGGGGTGAGCGGCGGAGTGCAGTGAGCGATGTTTACTCGCGTACCTTTGCGGAAGCATGATTGAATGCCTCGCACCAAGTGTTCCTCTGGACCGGGAAGGACGAGATTAATCTGATTGCGGATATTAAGAGGGGACGAAGGAAGTGTGTACGATGCTGACCTCGTTCTGGACGGCGAAGCATACAAGGTGAGAATAATGGGGAGCGACGAGGGGGAGGATTAGATTCTGTGTCTTGCGTGTGCTTGCGGTGCCGCCATTTCCGGGACAGACGTAGATGCGATTTACGAGGGGCGACTGGGCGAGCTTCCATGCGAGGGCGTGTTCCCTGCCCCCGGATCCCAGAACGAGGACTTTGGTGCTCATGTGATGGTCAGGGATAAGATTATTGAAGAGGACCCGCGTGTATGCGTGACATGGCCGAAAGCGAACCGCGAACGGTTGGTGAGGCTGTTCAGTTCAAGCGTGAGCTGAGCGCTGTCGACGAGCAGTACGCCTATAAACGACTTGGACAGCGCCAGTCCACCGCTCAACAGAGCGAATTGGAATGGAATCTGTTCCTGTGCTCTCGAGGAGGCCCTCTCACTCCTCTGTACGATCGCTATGGCGCAGGAAGTCCAACAAAAAGCAGACGCAGACCCAAACCACTGCCACTTCCATCCTCTCCTCCTCCTCCTCTTCCCTCCCCACAATGGACCATACAGACGACAACGATGGCCCGCGCAGCTCACAAGAAAATATCTCTTTCTCCCATTCAATCATTCCAGATCCTTTGGGCGAACTCCCTGCCTGGTTCAAGAGGGAGACCGAAATGGCTGCCGCAAACACCTCTACCTTCAGGATCAAGTATCCCCTCCACAACCCAAATGGCCCCCGTTGGTACAAGAATTACCACCTGCTCCCACCCCCTTCCCTCAACCGTCCCCCTTCCGTTTTTTCTCCTTCATTTCCTCCCATGGCCGCCTCTGTCGATCGTTCCGAAGATTCGACGCGACTTCCTGGTCCTAGTCGCACACCCTCAAGCACACCTTTGCCAACACCGAGCTCGTCCCAAGTCCGTATCCCCGATCCCGCTGCCAAGCCACGCAGTCGCAAGGCCTCACAGGACAACATCGACTTGATGGACGTCAGCGATCCTTGGGGCACGCACTGGCACCACCAGTCGCCTTATGATGCGGGCAATAGTATCAGTCCCATATCTGCCGATCTTTCAGAGGTGATCCATCGCCTCTCCTCTACTTATCTCGGACTTGACTGACACGTCACAGGGCCCACCCCGCACGCACTCTCGCTTATCGAGCACCAACACAGGTCAAGCCCGTCGCAAGACCGTCACCCCCTCTCCACTCTCTCAGTCAACGTCTGCGCTTCACTTGCAACCACAGGAACCCCCCCATGTTACCCGTAAGCTAAGTAAGCGTCGCAAACCCATATTGGCTGGACTTTTCGGTGCGCACGAAAAAGGCACATCAGAAGCACCTGTGGTGACGGTGGAAAACTCTTCCTCCGTTTTACCCAAGCGATTGTCCGCTGTCCCAAATGGCGCCCTTCACTTCAATTTTGGCGGATCAAAGCGTCATTCCACTCTCACACCAATGTCCATCCCTGCGAATGGTTCCACAGCGGCACTATCAAGCCACTCATCAAAGAATGATAAGCGGCAGAGTGTTCTAGGGCGGTTGGTGAGGAAGTTTAGCATCCTGCGAAGGTCGACACAGGAGCCCGGAGGCACGATCAGTGAGTTATCCCAAGGCGCTCTAGGGGCAGCCCCACTTTCGGCTCTGGACGAGCAATCATCCCGCCGCTCTTTTGTCTCTCAGAGACTGCCCTCTCCAGAGAAGCCTGCAGCAGGAAAAAAAGCCTCGGATCCATCTAAGCGTATCCCTCCTCCACGCGTAGACTTGGACGCGGGGATACGCCCATCCATGGAAGTTGAGCAAAGGAATAGCAGCGACCGTACTTCGACGATTTCCTATGATGCGCCATTTTCGCCACTGGGAAAACTGATGATTGCAAATCCGGATGCCCCAAGTTCCGGAGCTACTACCCCTGTTAGGATGAACAATACATTACCACCGGAGGCTCCTGCTATTAGTGGCCCCGCAACCGAGCTCAAGAATCCAATTCGGGATCCAGTGACCGATCGTCCACAAGTTCCGAAGTCTTCTGCCGTACCTTCTACGGTTCGGGAGTCGTCACCCGTTCCCGGGCTCCTCAGCCCCATTTCTGTTGCTGTTCCTGCTGTTACTTTCCCGGAGTTGTCGCATTTTATGACCACGACCACGGCACATTCTCCTAATCTATCTATTGACATTCTCCCTTCTGCTCCGCCCTCCGGGCTTCGCCTATCCACCAGTGCTCCAGCACAATCCTCTATACCGCCACTTATTATTGGAGACCTTTCACCGCCAAGATCGCTGCCAATTAAGGAGCCATCCTGTCCTGTCCTCCTTCGTCCTGTCCGTCCGGTTGTCGATGACTCTCCAACATCGAGGGCGTCAGTCCTTGTCAACCCCCCTACTCCTTACAATACCGACGAGCCCCATCCCGAGCTTCCGGTGTTCGAGCGGGCTCCAACGGATCATTCTGGCCTCAATAAACCTTTGCAGGATAGATTGTCGCCCCCGCATGGAGTAGATGGTCAATGTACAGAGGGCGAAGCCCGACTTGCCAAATCTAATTCGATGACTAGGAAAACAGAAACTTACAGGCTTGTGAGGACCCATTCGGATAAGGTGTCATCATCGTCTGAGGCTGCAATTCAGGTCCAGGGTGAGCAGTGGTTGGTCGTCAATTCGGATCAAGCTCCCCGTCGTCGAAGAACGAAGGATAGAGTAGAAAATCCGGACAGGATTGAGAAACCGTCCTTACGATTACATCGTGAGAAGGATCGCGAGAAAGGAGGGCGAGAGAGGGAGAGAGAAAGGGAAAGGGAAAGGGAAAGGGAAAGAGAGCGGACCAGGGCCAAAGAACGAGAAAGAGAAAGAGAGCGGGACAGAGGCAGAGACAGGGGCAAGGAACGAGAACGAGAACGAGAACGGGGCAAGGAAAGGGACCGCGAGAAGGAGAGGGAGAGGGAGCGCGAGAGGGCTAGGGGACAAGCGAAGGAGAGGGAGGAAGAACGTGATCGCAGGCGGAGGCGGGAGAAGACTTTTCAGCAGGGAAATGAGGACCAGCGTCGAACCACCAACCGTGCTACGACGAAATCGGTGCCACAGGAAAAAACTGACATCAATTCCCTTTCTGGGCGGCCTGGACGTGCCCGTAGCCTCGATACCCCTCAACGTCCAACACTAGTCCAGCCTCTGATATTTACATTGCAAGACGAACCTCCACGCCATCGCAAAAGCGACGATGGACCGCAGAACTCTGTTCATCAGCAAGGTCGCTCTAAGGCTGTACCGAATCCAATCGTGGCGGTTGCGCGTGTCGGCCACCTGCCGCCAATATCTGTCCGGCCAACTTCCGAGCTGACTTCGGCAGCGGATATGAGTGCTCTTAGAGCTCGCGAAGCTTGGGAGATGGATCGACTGTGGAAGGGCAGGAGCATGGTTCAAGGTCAGCGAGAAGTCGGTGTAATTGCCTCTCCCTCCGATATGGAGTCCAGAGCTGTCAATAACGAGACAGTCAAAGACGTCTTTTCGATACAAAGCTTCGCTCATGGATCCAGTCACACGTCGTATGTCGTGCAACCGTTACAGGCGCACCCTATACCAGCCAGCGTGTTTTATGCTAATATGCCCGCTGCTCCCCCTCCGATCATCTATGCTGCCACCTCACCATACGGACGGCCGCATCCTTCATCTTCGAGGGACTATACCACGTATCACTCACTTTCAGATTCTTTCACGTTTCCTTCCAAAGCTTCTTCCGTGGACCTGTCATCCCGTCCCAACCCTCTACCTGCTCCTCCGCGGGAATCGAGCTATCAGCCCGCTCATTTACCGGTTCTCGCGGATAGAAGCAGCGGAACTGCTTCTGAATACTGGGGAAACCACACTCGCATGTCGTCACATTCATGAAATACCAGCCTCACTTTCGCCGTTCGCATGCATCATTTCAGTTTTTCACTCACTTAGACTCAATTCACACCCACGATATTCCAATTACGACCTCTTCAGTCTTTGTTTTTTCCTTTGGGAACTGCTCGCATCGTTGTTGTTTTCATTCATCCTTTACTTATTGTCCTGAACTCTGGACTTTGTAACAGCTCACTTTAACAAGAGCGACGATTAACATCGCACTAGTAGCACAACAATGAAGTTTCGTTTACTAGACACTCATTGTAGACACACGGCATTGTATGGCGCACGTTCATGAGTTGTAAATCCCACTGTTCCCAATTTACATCCGAGGGGGAAATGGATACAAGTACACACCCTCCATAGGAACGATAATACAGATATGCCATGGTTAACCATGTAGTGATAAATGGATCGTACGGGTATTCAGCACGAAAGTATACTAACAAGATTCTGTCTACAAACACAATTGTCACGAAGAGTACGCACGATAATCCAGAGGGAACTCTGGGATAGGGTAATCATCCCACTGGCGTTCCCCGTCAAGGAAGCGACGCAACCTGTTGACTTGTGACGAGAGATACATGAGGATGATCTGCATTTTGATATCTAGCTTCAGCTTCAGTATTTCTTCACACGTCCGCAGTGCTTGGGCTCGTGTCGCCACGAACATGTTGCCCGAGAAACCAAGTTCCTTGAGGCTGTCAATCATTTCTCCAAATTCTGAGCACCATGCAAGAACGCCAAGCTGTTTAAAAAGGTCAGTCTGCATTGAAATTGTGTCATGCTACGAGGTGCCGACCTGTCCATATTGTTTGAATCGTCCATACAACACGTTCGGTGCTGCCTTGAGAGCAAAGTCAAATGCTTCATTCTGTTTAATGACATCATCATCTGGTATGTAAGGTTGCACAACTGGTTGAGGCTAAAGGAGAATTATTTCATGCACCGGCTAGACATCACAAACTTTTACCTCAGGTCGCGGGGGAGGTTCTTGGAACCATTGATGTCCAGAATAGTCTACTTCGCCTCCGAAATCGACAACGTCAAGGTTCTTCCCTGTATAATCCATTGTAGGCCGTGCGAAAGACTCGAGCAAACCGGACTGAACCAAGAAAGTTTCAAGGAGTAGCGCAAGGTCTTTGGGAAGTGGTGACTGTTTGGATAATGGTGATTCACGTTGTTTGGAAGGTATGAAAATAGTCCGCTGATCTGAACTGTCACTGGATCGAGCATCTTCATGAGAATAGAACTGAACACCAGACTGGAAACGCACCAGGTAACAGGTGACGGAGGTGCCTTAACAAGATGAAACTTTGGACCGTTGGCTAAATGGTTACGAGCGGAGCGATCCTGAAAGCAATGAGCACTGAGAATTATATCTGACCGGGAAAATAACCTTGTGTAGTGGGTTGAGGGAAGTCCTGGAAGCCTTGAAAGAGGGCTGACGGTAACCTCGAGGACTAGATGTGCGAGAATTCTTAAGTCTTGCGATGGATTGCCGGTGGCGCTCGACGGAGATCTGACTAATGTTTGATAACCGACGGCGGAACTGTGGCGAAGGTGATGGAAGGGCTGAGGCAAATGCGGTAGTAGGAGTGGTGCTCGAAGTAGGGGAATATAGGGTACTCTCAAGCGGCGTAGGCGATGTCACGAAGGATCTTGTGTCTGATTCTGGGCTGTCTGGGGAGACGTCTGTCAGGAGAGGATGTAACAGTGGCCGAGAAGGGGAAGCCGTTGACCGGCGAGATTGAGGAGGTGGAACGGGGATGAGCGGTGGGGGAATGGGTAGCGGACGAGGTGAGTCGGGTGCAAACAGTGCAGATGGATAGAATGTGGTGATCTCTGGGATCTTGAGGTGGTCTGAATCGCTGAGAGCAGAGATACGGGACGGGGGAAAAGTTGCAAATATGCCGGACGGATCAAGATCGTTCACGTTTCGACTGAGCCACGAAGGAGATGGGGGCAAGAATGACGATCTTGCAGAAGAGTTTACAACAGAACTCCTTATGAATGATGATGGGGACGCGGTGAGCTCTGACGGATTGACGAGCTGGTAGTGCGCAACAGGAGACGCCCCGCGGCCAAGTCCTGCTGGTGCAGAGTGCTTCCTCCTGAGCGGAGGCGGTATAGGAATGGGAGTAGGAGATGACTCCTCGGGCAAGGAGGTCACAGAAGCAGGGGGCGACGGACTACTGTCGGTAAAAGCAGCGGTGAAAGAAGGCGAAGAGGACTGGGCAAGGTTGGGGAGAGGTTCTGGTAGAGGGGGTACAGACGGGATGAGAGGAATAACCGGATCGATTGATGAAGAGTTTGAATCAAGGTCGCGCCTATGGCCCCAACGTTTTCTACTCCTGATGGTGTCAACGGAGGAAGCGTCAACAGGACGAGAAACAAACGAGTCACGAAGAATTTGGGAAAGGGACTTGAAACGGCTGAAAGACTCGGTGAATCTATGACCCCGTTTGACGAGTTTTGAAGGATGTAGGTAGCGAGGTGGTGTTGTGGCCAAGGAAGGAGATCCAAGTTTGGAAACAGACTCGTGTTCTGAATTTCCCCCGCGTGCGGGTACGGCGCAGCCTGCTGGGAATGGATCGTGTTCGACGACGGAGGATGTGGAAGCGTCTGGGATGGAAGAGTGGGGAAGAGCGGGGGTATCAGAAGAGATGGGAGGACCTGGTGCGGGTGGCTCAGGAGTTGGTATGTGTGTTGGTGGTTTTGGGAAGGCGAGGCAAAGGTCGGATTCGTCTGTTGCGGTGCGGGTGCGGGAAGAGGAGGCCCTGCTGTCAGTGAAAGAGGAGAGGTGGATTGAGACTTTGGATATGTTCTTCAGACGGAAAAGGGTGGACTTTGTTCGCGGGAGGGAAGGCTGAGGAGGGGTGGTGACGAAGGACTCGCACTGGGGCGCTGGGCTTGGTTCAGGGGGAGGGAGTTCGTCTGGTGCGATGAGCTCAAAGTCAGCCGCGGGTTCGTCGATTTGAACGGGTGCGTTTTTCTTTCCAAACAGCCGGGAGTTGGTTGAGCGGGGGAAGGCGCGGGCGAGGAGACGAGAGGGATCGAGGGCGTGAGTCGAGCTGCGCAGGGAGCCACGAAGGCTGCGAGGTAGCTTCGACTGTATAAAGTTGTGCGCCGACGTTGTGTACCGTCAAGTCCTCAACACACGGACTCGTGAAGAAGAGTCTCCTTCTCTCCTCCGTCCTTTCAACCTCGTAGAGCGTGACTTTGGCGTGTCTGCACTGCGGCCCGTCCTCGTGTATCTACCTCATATCACGTAAATAAGTATCAGTAGTATCAGCCCAGCAACCCCTCCTCTTCCTCCTCACCCCTCCCTCCAATCACCCCTCGCACGTACCCAACACCCCTCCGCCCCTCTCTCACCACCCGCTCCACCCCGCTCCGGCCCCATCTCAACACGCTTCTGCCCACTACACCTCCCCCCATCAGTGCCGCCAACACCACAAGCACCGAAGTGTCCCCTACCCTTGCATAAAGTGTGCGACCTTCGTCCACAGGATATGGCACCCCAACCGTTCTCATCCACGACCCGCTCCCACTTTGCATCGGCTCCTCGATCCCTCCCCCGCCTATCCCGCTTACACCCCTCGTCCCCCCATCGCACCACAAAACCATGCTCCCCACTTCATTCGCCCTGGCCTTCGCTTGCTCCCACATCGCCAGACCTACTGTGGTGTCCCAGGTACGCGCTGGGCCCAGAATGAGTGTTGGCCGTGAACCCAAGTCCGTAAACACCGTTGGTGATGTAAAGTCCAGGCAGATGGACGATGTCACCAAAAGCGGCCGCGTATGGTTTGGACCTGGCGCCCACTCGGGCTTGGTGGTACCTTTTGGGTTTTTCAGCTGCCAGCGCGTAACGACAGGTGGTTCCACCGATGGTATCTTTGAGAATGATTCCGTGACTTTACAATGAAGAAAAAGTCAACGAAAGGGATGCAGATCCTCATCCGGTACTTACATGGAACGAGATTACGTTTGTAATATTGAATCGCTTCATCTCCCGGTTTTTGATCTTTGTGGACGAGCGCAAAACCATTCCTGGTGTGAGCGGGGTCTCCTGCCACATACTCATCAAAGGCTACGCCAATGAGAGCAGGCAAATTGAGCTGTCGGACTCTGGTGAATGCGTCCTCACGTTCCTGTTCAGAGTTGAACACAACTGCACTCTCTGGCCAGAGAACGACATTCGCTGCATTCATCGTAGCTGTTTCGGTAATAAAATCCTCCAGCCTCGGATGTCTCCCATCTAAAAGATTGGGTAAAACACAACCGACAGTGAGTGGTGTGTGAGCAAAAATATCGCCGCGGGGTGGTGAAATACGGAACACAGATGACGGAAATGTGAGGATGAGAAGTATCGAAACAAGTGACAATAGCCCTTTTGATCTGGAAGACAAGACTGTCTGATTACAGTGCTCCAATGGAGCATATTCCGCAAAACCCATTAGCCATTGCGCCAAAAGCTCGGAGCATACCACAGCCCATGCTGCGACAATCCAGTCGATTCCAGTTGGTCCAGTGAGGGGTAAGAGCCAACTATACGGCGAGGGCACGGGTGCTGGCCACCAATTCAGAAGGCGACCAACGGGAGACATGCGGGACATAAGGCACCAACAAGTCGCCCATAGCGCTGGGAAGAGTGTCAACTGTGGCCAATCGGACTTCAGCCAGCCCTTGAGACGAACGTCCAAATAGATAGAAAACACCACGGTCGAGTATGTCGCGCCAGATAAGATAATGATTGCAACCAGAGACTCCGTTGGGTTAGAGACTGCGCTCACTGCCGCTCTCCAATGAGCGAGAGCGGATCCAGCGGTAACGGAGATCCAAGAGCAAAGTAATTGCCACCCTCGAGTTTGACGGAGGGCAACCCTTTGACCGTGGATCATGAGCACCGAAAGGAGAAGCACTAAGGGCACGAAACTTGGCAGGGGGCCCAAAGCTAAAGCGGCAAGCCCAAGCTCTGCAGAGGAGAAGAAAAGGGTAGGAAGTTTGTTGAGTATAAGAGCTTGCAAAGAGGAAGCCATGATGGCAGTCCAAGTGAAACTCGCAAGGCGGCGTCAGGACCGATATTTGTAGCGCAGTCAGTCGCTTTGGTTGGAGTTGTTTGGTCAAGTCAAGTGAACCAACTTTTGTTACTGTATAAACATTTGTTATAAGTCATAGTTTACAACGACGATACAAACGGTTTAGTTTGTCTCTGAGGGAGCAACGAATCAGCGGTTGTGGTCTTTGCTCACTAGGACATCGACGGTGGTCCTGTCGTTTCCTGGTCCTGAACCGACAGAGGATGTTCCATGGACGCACCAAACGGGTCTCCGGTGTTGCCCATCAGTGCGCCGCCCAGCAATGTGTCTGTACTATCCAGTTGGCCAAGGTCATGCACACCCTCGTATGGTGTACCGTCTGGACCAAGAACACTCATGTCTAGCTCGCCAACGCCGTCCTGATGAACGTTCTCATGCACGCCGACATCAACGTTGATACCTCCATCCAACACTTTGAACGCCGCATCCAACATATTTCTTCCTTCATCAACGGTTAGGATAGATTCAGTCTGCTGGAGGGAGAGAACGGGGGGGTTGGGCGAAGAAAGCTTCGTCTGTGGTTCAGAAGTCTCTTGATTAGCAAAACTGGTTGCCCCGTCATGGGTGGTATCTAGAGTGACGGATGGAACTGCTTCATCCGCATCCATATCTTCGTCGCCCTCGACAACCTCGGGTTCATCTGGAAGTGGAGCAAGAGGCTCGTCAGCTTCTTCGTCATCGCTGAATTGCTTGCAGAGGTCAACGATCACGAGTCAATTTCTGCACCGGTCTGCGCACCTGCTTTTTGACCGTCTTCACCCATCTGTATATCTTCATGGTCGAGTTTGGTGGGTTGTCTGGCGTAACCCATACTTTCTCCCAACATACGACAGGCTGCATAAGCTGACGCCTAGCAGCCTCTGTCGTGGCCAAGCGTACTCCAATTCTTCGTCTAGTCGCCATTATACGAGGAAAAAGGATAATTGGACCCCCAACACCCCCAAATCACAAATATTATGGCAACGATAAATTCTACCAACAAAATGTAACCTCATCGCAATCGTTTTAATCCAACTGTTCAACCCAGCGTAAAACGTCTTCGATGTTCAAGGTCAGCGATGTGGACTGCGGAAGCTAAGATTGGTGCTTTAGAAATTCATGTTCGAAACTGAACCAACCTGCCCTCCTTGGTGCGTATCAGACGCAGTAGGATGAATAGTATCGAGAACCGTGGCACGTAGTTCCGAAAGTCGTCCTTCGAGTTCATCGCATTTGCTGAACAAACGCGTATATCAGCATGAATGGAAAGTCGGGACGGGAGACAAATCAAACGCGTGAATGGACGCTGTCTCCTCACGACGGTGTTCTAGCTGCCTTTGCACCATGCTTTCAAGGTTCCCTCTTGCCTAAGTTGTTGTATTTACTTGAGCTTCGCGACAACAAGTGTGCACTAGATGACCAACCTGGACCGGACGCAAGTCGTTTGCTGCAGCCATCAAATTCTGTGCGAGCACAGTAATCCATCCTACATGTCTCTGCCACTCCGGAGGGAAGGAAGAAGCTGGGGGCGGGGGCGGAGCAAGAATGGCACCGGTGAGATTAGAATATGTGACCAGGAGGGAGTGGAGAATAGACAGTAACGCGGGTCGGCGATCTAGCAGGGGGACGGTAAACACTCGTGCGGGTGATTGCGCCTGTGACTTGCCTACACTCGGATCTGCTGGGTACAGTTGGTGTCCACCTGACTCAGCCAACGAGGGGATGGTCTCCTTGACCTTGGAAGATGGTGTTACATGATGTTACCGGTGGCAGTAAACCACAAGCCATACAAACCACGTCTCGCCGAATACGTTGTAGTGTCCATCTTCAAGCACCCAGTCTACCCGGGGTTTGTCCAGTTGAGCTAGTGACCAGGGGGGTATATCGGGCTGGTCGGACAATATGTCGTGTTGGTTGACGGTAGTGATGTCGAGATCTCGCTCCTTGACGCGTTCTCTGAGCAGCTGGAGGAGCCCCAAGTTGTGAGACGTGTAATTGGTATAGTGAGAGGGGGGAGATGGGAAAGGATTCCTTAGTTCTGTTTCTTCCTCCTCCATGGTCGTGTCAAAATCACCAAGCTATTGTTTATTTATCCTCAAACTTAACCTTTTTGCTACCTGCCAGCATGGTGCGCCGAATTGCGTCCCAGGTGCACAAGCAGGTCTCGCGTCTCATGCAAGCAAACTACATTCGCGGGGAACCCGTCTGGTATCAAGCAGTTCTACAGTATCCCCCCCTTCCCCTTCCCTCCCGCGCTCCTCCCTTCCAGGCGACCGAGACCGAAAAACCTTCCCGCAAGTCAATCGTCTCAAGCCTTCGACCCCCAAAGATGCGACCTTTGACTATTACATACTTGGAGGACAGGCTTCGACTCCAATTTTTTAGGGATCATCCATTCGAGGCATTCAGGCCAGTGTCTATCGTAGAGGGCCAGGTGATCGAACCAGAGCACCCAATCAATGAGAAGGACTGGACGAGGCTGAGCCAACGAACCAAGAACCCTGCAGTAGAAGAGTCAGCCATTCCTTCAGTTCTCTTCTGCTTCCTCTAATTCTCTTTCTAGCGCAGTTCTTTTCGCTGCCAACCTCCACAGACACCACAAGGTCTCGCTCACGGTCGCTTACACCCGTGCAGTTGCAGAATTTCGTGCCTTACGCGCAGAGCATGACATCGCAAATGCGTTTGCTCGCATGGAAGCCGAGTCATATGGCACCGTGTTCCCATCAGAAATCGACCGGACATTCGAGAAGGAGGACAAAGTCTACAGGTCCGCTGAACGGAAGAAGGCCCTTGATGAGAGTGCTCTCCGCGCTCGCAAGCGTTGGCGCGCAATTCTCAACATGGATAGTGGCATGGGCAATACTTGGAGCCGAGGTCAAGAATATATTAAGCGTCAGAAAGATGGTGTGCGACCATCGCACCTTGTCGATGACCAGGTTACACCGCATTCCAGCCCATCAGAGGACCAGCTCTTTGGGAGTCCGTAGATTTAAAAATCGATTCGCTCTTTTCCACACCCTCGAATTGACTTAGTGCATACTACTAACGGTACAAGAAGGTTCGACTACGCCTTGATGCGCGACTGCGCAGCTAAGGCCGCGTTCATGCCCATCCATGTCTTCTCTACAAGACTTAACAACCTCTGCATATCTGAGCTCCAGTCGTTCATCACATCCTCTGCGCTCCGTTTGGGTGTGAAGTTCACGATGCCCGCTGGTCGGTCCATCCGTGCCCAGATAGTTTTAGAGACCACGAGCCGCGCGAGCGTCTCTTCTGTTTGCTGTGGCGTGAGGTCAAGGAGTGTCGTTAGGCGGGACAATCTAATCCGAGTATAATACTGAGAAACGACTCGGATGTTCTGAATCACAGTCAGTTTGAATGTGCCAGGAATGCAGTAAAACACTCACATGTTCTATCACACGAGTGTGGAGATCTTCCCATTGCGGTGCATTGGAGAAAACAGGCGTTGTTCGCAGAAAAGGACCATAGATCGATTCAATCCCCGGCCATCTCATCAGTTCTCGGGTAACAAAAGACTTGACAAGGTTACTAAAAGGGAAGTTTAGCAACTTTAGCAACGTTCAGATATTTATTTCAAATATTCATACTAATGCAACTCGAGTTTCTCCAATGCGGGGTTAACAAACCAGTGGTGCAACATGTCCGACTGTTCGTTGCTGTGAGGGGCAAGAACGACGTAATAAACGATATGCTCGAGTGCCTGCCCTCTCCAGTTCAGACGGATTCCATCGACGGTCGCACGCACAAAAAAACTCACCGCTCGACCCTTATTCTCGTCGTCCTTTATCGACGGGGTATCCCAGACTTTCTCGTAGTGCTTGGCAACATCCAAGTATGCGGATTGACGTAGTGCTTGTTGAATCATTAAGTCATAGAATTTGAGTTTGAGATCCTAATTAGAATTTAGTCTACGGCTCGGATGGATATTGAATCAGAATGGTTCCGCACCTCATTCTCTTTTGCTTTGAGGAAAGTTTCGTTGACCTTACGACCACCAACCCTCGCCTTAACCCACTCAGGTTCCCCTCCTCCCATTACACTCTTCCCCTCACTGCCCTTGCCTGCAGCCTCGGCGTCCTTTAGACGCGCAACTGCAACCAATAATCGCATTTGCTCCAAAATGAATTCGGTCTTCTCCCTTCGTTCCATTGACGAGTAAGTCTCTACTTGGAGGTCGGAAAGTAGATCTGATGCCGTTTGCAGCGATTCCTTAATAGTAGGTGCCTTCTTGCCCGGTGGTTTCGAAAGGCTCTCATGATAGTGTGAGAGTAAGAGAGTTACGCGTGCGCGGGGCGTCTCCAAAAAAATCTAATCGTGTCACTTAATCAATGGGTGGAGAAGGTATTTTTTTCCAACATACCTTACCCTCGGTGACGGACCGCAAGGTCTCGACCAGTTCTAACCAGATTGCATCGCCATTTCGCTGTTTAATTTCCGCCAGCCATCCCATTGCCTGTTCTACCATTGCCTGTACGACGCCCTTGAGTTGCCCATGCTTTTTACTCAATCCATTTATGCAAGAATTGAGCTGGGCATAATCCTGTGCCTTATAACACTGTTCTAATGCGGCTTTCGCGAGACGCGTGGTCGAGGGTAGATCGGAAGCCTGAATAATTGGTAAGAGCGCTGGATCTCAAAATACCGCCAACGCACATTTCTTGTTTGCTTTTCTAGGGCGAAAAGCCTATCCAGGGCTTCTGAGAGCCTACCAGACTAGTGATTGATGGTTGAGTCGCAGATGCAACTAAGTCAGGATTGCGCACCTCGGCGAGTGTTTGAGTTTCTGGAAGCAAGACGTTCACCTCTGGGGTAAAATCCCTTTCTTGCTTTTTTACTTCGGCCATTGCTAGATGGTAGTACGACCGCGAATATGGCTGGTCGATATGCGGCGTATAATGACGCGTCGCAAAGATGTTTGGTGTTGTTTGGTCTTTATGGCACGCGCCTATCACAGTCGTCTCAGAACGTTCAGTCGAGTCACTGCCTTTCCAATCTGTGTTAGAATAATATTCGTGATAATAACCCTACAACAAGCGCCAGCACCCGTGTACTATATGAGTAAGAGTGTCCGTCGCAGGAGAATTCATAGACAAACAGGTGGGATGTCATGGTCCAAAAGTTCGTTCGTCGATGAAGTGGAATTCCATGGGATTCTTTGAGGCTCATGTTTTTCGTTCGATTCATCATCATTCTTTTTTGGGGCATGGAGCATAGAAAGGGACTTGTCGAGCATATGTTTCGGCAGTGCGAGAGGGTAGGTAAGGAAAACACGGCATGCGAAGGCGAGCAGCCCACTGAGGAGAGCGGGAAGCACAGAAGGGATAGCATGGAAATCACCATATTTTTGGAAGAGATATGCTGTGTCGTCAAACGAAGTTTCCAGGGAACCTACGGACACCCTAGCGTCGACCAAGTCGTCCGCCGTCATAGGTCCAACACCAACACATTGGTGAGCAACATCTGGGGTTGCATCAACCGCCGTCTCGGTGCACGTCGGTGTCGCATCCACAAAGACCGAGAGTAGATCCGGCTTGATCTGAACCATCCGGTCGACCAAGGTTGGCGCCGACTGAATTCCTTGTTCTGTGGTCTTGGGTCTCACGTGAGCAAACTTATTAACGTAAGTTTTCTTGATGGTAGCATCAACGCTTTGATCCTTGGTATGGCTATTAACCTTTCGCCCAAGAGCCTTGGCCCTCTCCACGAGACGCACGCCCTGGAGATGCGGCAGCCAGTCTGATACCTTCTGCCACCCCTGAGCATTGGATTCTACATAACCCGGTCGGTTCTTTTCATGAAACCACTTCAGCGACTCGAGGTATGGTGCAAGGTGGCTGAGAAGAATAGTGGTGTGGAGAGGGTCGTTAATGGTGGAGTGGCCTACATGGAGGCGAAGAAGTGACCTCGAGGAAACCTCGAGGGCACCCAACGTTTCCACGGATCCCGGCCGCGCGTCCAGAACGAGTGCAAGGCTCTGCAGCCGCTTACAGTTCCGTGTGAGAGTCGCAGCACCCTCCAAAGTAAGTTTTGGGCCTGATGACCCCACAAAACGTGCCATGGGACATAATCGTAAGGTCTCGATGTTAGGACATGCTTTTGCGATGTAACGCAGATCTTCGTCAAAGAAGAGGGTCGATTCCGGAAGGTCTACCTCGAGACGGATGAGGGTAGGGAGAGAAGCTAGATATTGAAGCGGGAGGTGTCGGGAGGGCTGATCCGTAGCCGCGCGAGAGGTAGCTCGGACAAGTTCCGTGAATCGAGAAGCACCAGTCGCACAGATCCGTAAGGAATGCAGCGTCCGGCTAAATCGTTCACATATCAAGACCGAAAGGTCTTGCCAATCAGCCATGTCAGGAGGATCCTCGATGACGAGTTCAAGAGAAGTGAGTTCGCTGGTGATGTGCTTCAAGAAAACGGCAATGTTCGCGACTTCCCCAGTCAGCTGAAGGCTCCGAAGATCCGTGAACACACCGCCGGAGTGCAGGTCACCTGTAAGGCGGAGTGATGACTTCCTAATTTCCGTGAAGTCTATTTCGTCACCAGAGAAAACTCCACTGTCTGATGATGCATCGCTGGGCGTCGCGGCACCAGAGGAAACGATGTCATCGAAAAAACCTTCAACGGCAATGATTGATCTACCAGTGAGATCCAGTTCAAAGGTATGGAGAGCAGGTAAAGAAGCAGCCCATTGTCCAACTTGTGGAGACAAAGCACCGGGTGCAACCAAAGCTAGTTTCTCGATTGTGTTCTGCGAGCGCACGAGATCCGTAAAGGTTTCGGGAAGGCTTGTTGGAGAGGTAAATGAAAAGGCTGTAAGCTGGGTCTGACTGCAAACATCGACGAGATAGACACCGAGCTGCGGAATCCTACTAGCAACTTCCAAGACTAAGCTTTGCAGCTCGGGATTCAAGAAAAGTGTGGAGCGCTCCAGACCGGCCGCAGTGTCTACTCTCCATATGAGCGTCTGCAAGTGAGGCAAGATGTAGGGCACAGGTCGATTTTCTGCAATGATCGCAAAGACAGAAGGTGAGACGCTCGGAGATGACTCGATGTATGCAATGCGGCGGACACGTTCGCCATATGCGAGGACTCTTTCCCAGTCCCCAGCGTTTGGCGCCTTGGCCTGCGTTATGGTCAGCAATTTATAGAATATTTTAGGCTAAGACAAACCAAACCAAGGCCCGGGCGGCGGGCCCTTTTCATGATGTTATGGGGAAATAACGAGATGAGCGGCAGAATAGAATCAAGCTCCCTCCACAGGACATTCAGCGCTGGCTCACACATCGTTTTGCATGTGCGTGCCAAACGAGACATGGAACGCCGTCCATTCGGTGACTCGATGATGGTATCGAGGAGCTTCTTCGCGGCATCAGGGTCGCGGGATAACGCAGAAAGCATTGTTCAGCTGAAGACAGAGTAGTTGCAGTTAGACAAGTTGCGGAACAAGATTCTTCTTAGTGTCTACAGGAGAAGTATATGACGGTTAAAAAGTTGGGGAACAAGGAACTGCGAACATGAGTTAGCAGGTTAAATAGGTAAGTCCACCCTTCACCCGTTCACGCAGTGAACTCTTCCAGGCCGCTCTAGTCACTGACTTGAGGATGCGGCCTGGTTAGATTGACCGAGGAATGAGCTAATTGTACAGGCGAGCCACGCCCCTGTTTGAAAAACGGAGGTCCGACCACACGCGTAAGGGGTGTGGTTCGATAGCGTCCAGTCAAATCGCGTGCGTGGGACACATTTCAAATACTCGTGTACGACGACTAGCGGACCGTCAGCGCCACGTATCCTACGCATCCACTCACCAAGGACCGTGAGCAGTGTGGTACAGCCTCGCGTTTAACGAGCTGCATCCTCTGGCGTTGAAGGTTGCTGACCACTGGCAGGCATGTGCAAGGCACGCGTCGCCTGTTGGATTCCGCATTTCATGCAAGCAAAACGGCGTAAACCAATTGATATGAAAGCACTGCAAAGTAAAAGCACAGCAGCCTAGCATAACCACAAATGACGCGTGAAGTTACAATTCACCAACTTCCCAGGGAATGGGTTCACTTTCCCAGTCGTCCTCTGTCTCTACATCCTCGTTGGCGGAATCGTCCACCTCACCAGCATCCCATATGACCCCCCCTCTGGAAGGATCATAATGTCCGACACGATCGCCGTACAGCAGTCCACGGACAACACGTTCCTCCGTGCGATTACTTTGCGAGGGTGAAATTGCCAACACGCGACGGAATTTTTCGGGTAACTCGAGATTGAACGTGTCAGACACATGATGATTTGCATCCATCCGTTGAGAATCGTGGTTACGGGTTCCAAGAAATAGTAATGGGTCCCAATCAAAGTCATCAACGTGTCGGTGCGAATTCTTGTTCGGACCTAAGTCAACGACCGCTACTCTGAGTGAGGCATCATCAGGACTGTCCGTCCCATCACTCTCTTCATCCTCGGTTCTCAACTTTTTGCGACTAGTAATAGCTGCTGCCTTTCCTTTACCGATATCTCGATTGATAGGGTCTTGCAGCGGGGGAGATGGGGGAACCAAGGGGTATCGCGACTGGAGCGAAGTGCTGAGACCCGTGTCTTCATGTGCAATGTTGTCGCTGTTCAGAGCACGTTTTGTCGATGTCCGTGGCTGGAGAACCGCAGAAATGACTGTCGTGGAGAATGGCTTATGTGACGGCGCTGACGGACAGTCTTTCATGGGGAATATGTTACTCCGGGGACGATCGACGGGGCGAATCGTGCCAGATATAATACCATTTGACGTGAGGTCATGGTGAAGCTTGTGAGAAGTCGTAACAAAGAGGTCAACAGAAGCATGGGAAGAATTTGCATTAGAGACGGGGTCGAGCTGCATGATAGATGAGCCAGCAGACTTCGTAGGTACAGGTAGCGCGGGAAGAGCATCATCAAACAGCAGTTTGAAAGACTTGCCACCGGCAGGGGCTTTTACGGGAGAGTCAACAATGAAAGATGAAGAGAAATTACAGTATGACAATTCCTGGTCAGCTTCATGCTCTCCATTTAAGAAGTCTTGCTCTAATAAGGAGGGGAGAGCATGGGAGCGGATGCGTTGGCGTTTTGGTTTGCTGGGAGAGGGTGAGACAGGTTCACCACGCAAACGCTTGCGAGCACGAGAGACCGCGACTGCGGCAACAGGGAGAACACAAGAAGCAGATGTGGAGGCAGCTGAGCTGGGAGAGTCGGGGAAGAGTATTGGACAAGGCTTCGAAACATCCTTGGTTGGGGTCGTGAACGGGTTTTGGCGCGAGGAGGGCCGGGAAGTGTATTGTACAGACTGGGGAAGGGAAGCAGTTTTCTTGACAGGAGAGAAGGGGTTAAATCCAGGAAGAGGAGGGACGGCATCGAGTGGACGGGTTTTGGGGAGGGATTTGGAGAGTTTCTTGTAGAGCTTGTATTTCTCGGCTGACAAGGATTGGGATGAGGAACGAGTTAGAGGGGGAAGAAAAAAGGCAGGCAGGCACCAATGCATGGCTGGTCTCTGATGTCTTGTACGGTGGGATCCCTGCCATGTCTGGAGGCGAAGTCGCGCTCCCAAGACTTGATCTCTGCGCGGGCGAGGTCGAGGGTGGACATGGTATGGTAAGAGTAACTAAAACAAGCCTTTTCCTGGACAGTCAACACTTCATGGCTTGGGGTGTCTTTGATCGACCAGATGTCGAACGGAGAGCTCGCTTTAGTCTCAGTGACCAGCCTCGCTCTAAAGTACCCGCAGCTCTGCTCAGTGACCCCGCTTTCTCTTCCGATCCTCGTGCTCACCCTCACTTCAATGAGTCCGTTCCACACTTCTCCGCACCACCCCCACCACCAAAGGCAAGGCCAAAATTGGCCCAACCCCCTTCACGGGTCTCCCGTAAAGCAGGCATGAAAGCCCTCGTTCGTCGTCTCACCAGCCATCACATCCTCGATCGCATTGATGAGTTGGACGAGACCGACCCATTTGGTACCAATTACCACCATGACGGTCCTTATGAGGCAATCAGTAGCACCGTTGTGCAGCCCACCATACCTCACATGCACAGTACCATTGTCCCCCGCAATGTCAATGTCCACTATTCAAAGCGCGTGGTATGTTAGTTGTTTATTCTCATAGTCCATCTCTCTCATAGTCCCTTTCAAGTTTAACCCCCGTTCATTGCACCCCACTCGACACCAAGTAAGTCCAATCATCACTCTGTCGTTTACCATGCCTACACCCGTCGCGTATAGTCTCTTTCGCGTATTCCGTCCGCTCATGGCGAAAGAGGATTGTCGTTACACTTGGAACCCGGCCAGATCCTTCAACAGAATACCATCTATACATCCCACGTTTACAGTTTGACCCCAGTTCAGAGCCACGTTTCCCGTCGGTCGACTACACTCGCAATCGTCCCAAAACCTGACCATCCCCCAAGTCGTTCATCGCCAACCACTTGGGTTCACTCCTTACAAGACTCATCCTGGCATATTTCAGATGACTTACACAACCTATCGCCATCGCTCCCGCGTGCTCCTTTGCTTGGAGACAATATCCAAGCTATTCCCCAAGCTATATCCCATTGCGATCGTGCTGTTGTGCCTTTCGCCCCCAATCAAACAGAGACAACTGCCGTTTCCCTGTCTGAACACGAATCTCGGATGCATGATCCAAGTCTTCCACAGCCCACCCTGTCACCCTCTACGTCACGGCACACACAATCAATTAAAAGTGCAACACCTGTTTTGCCACCCCATGATCCCGGGCTGAAAAACAGGCGGCCGTTGGATAGGTCTCATATGGTCGATGGGGCTGCACGAACCTCTTTTATACAAAACAAATCTTTAGAATTTCCTCGAACGCGCCACCTTCCGAAACGTCTTGTGATGCCATCCCCACTCCAGCCTCAATCATCACCACAGCCCCAGTACGAGTTTCCACCAGCCGAACGTGCAGTTTGGAGGAGTGATTACGCGGAGGAATATACGTCGAATGATATGTGCTCTGGAGGACGGCCTAGTACGTATAACCAGGGACCAGGACTCCTGCGAAAGAAGTCATCCGTCCTTTACGAAGAAGTGCCCATGCTTCATGGCGAAACTGCATCACAAACAGGACAACTTATACCAACAACGAAAGAGGACGAGACCACCAAAGAAAAGATACGTCGGCGAAGACTAAGTAAACGGAAGAACATTGTTTGAGCCATGATTCCTCAGCATCAGTCAGATATCTAGGTATTTTTTTGCCAGTGGAAACGACTCCTCAGGCTTTACTTCACTCATTTATTTCGACACCAGCCTTATGTATACGAGGGCGGATCCCATACACAATTTGTAGCTTTAACCCACGATGCTGGCATCTGCTAAATGGACGCAGAATGCAATGTTGCATTACATTCCTGCAGTAATTGTTGGTCATAGAGCGGAAACTCTGTACACTTTCAATAGGGTGTAATAAAAGTTACAGCAGCTTGCAAAATGATATACAGTCGACTCCTTTATAACCCATACTCCCTTGTAACCCATATGTTTTTATGTTTCCTGAGTTGGTTTGCAGTGATTTTCAAACCCATAACCCATAACTTGCTGGTGGGAAATACAGGATATATCCAAATTAGTATTTTGATTAATAATTTATGAGTGATCCCAAAATGGCAACTGTGAACCAACATCTCACTTTGTTGCATTATGAAACCTCCCACCATTATTATTCTAAAAAAGGGCCTAAAGAAGCTCCAAGATTAGACACACAAGAGAAAACTCACTCTTCAAGCCATATGTACTTAAGAGCTACAGTGACCTCAAAAACCCTTTCTGTATTGGTCTCAAAAGTGTTGTGTGAAGTATACCACTAAAGGGCATGGGAATTGTGGTTAGCTTTGGTGGAGCTATAAATAGTACATACACTTGGATATAATATTGCTCCCTGAGTCATGTGATTTGGATCAATGGCTGTAGAGATATGCTCAAATTAAAACAGCTATGTCATGGAAAGGGTTTTTTACCTTTTGAATTCAACTAGGAATATTAGTACTTGGTATAGCCTCCTTTTGCTCTAAGCACAGCCTGAACCCTTCTAGGCATGCTTTCAATCAATTTCTGACACTCCTCAACTGGTATCCTATCCTATTCCACTTGAACTTTTTTCTACAATTCATGGATTCCATTAGAGGGGTTTTCATGCTCTGCAAGTCTTCTCTTGGGCCAAAACCAAAGGTGTTCAATAGGGTTTAGGTCAGGAGATTGTGCAGGCCAAACCATAGTCCTAAATTCCTGCTCTTTTAGCCAGTCCTTGACTTTTCTGCAAGTATGCTTGGGGTCATTGTCTTGCTGAAAAATGATGTTAGGAAGATTAAGACCATAATATTCCAGGGTTTGCTGGAGTTCATCCTTTAAAATTTGAAGATAGAGGTCTCCATCCATTCTACCATCAGTCTTGATAGCAAATCCAACTCCCTCTGTTACAGTTTTACTACATTTCCACCCCGTTAACGATCACGTCTAGACGATATCCTTTTTCTAGTCCTCCCCGCCACCCTCCACTAAGGTATACGATTAGATCTCCCGTTCTCTCTGCGTTCCCGGTCTCAGGATTACGCTTGACTCCTAGACCGACTGTATTCATACCACGTGTCGTCCGCGTGTTTGCCATGAGGCCCTCTTTGCTTCTGCCTCATGGCCGTTCCTGTTATAGCTTACCTCATGCTACGCCCAGGGCTAAGGGCGTTTCCCCATTAGGTCAACCCTTGCACCAGGGTTGAGGGTTTCCCATACGTAGTGCTTAGTCAGCATGGTCTGTGCGCCATGGCTGGTAGTATATATACAATAGCACTTCTCATGTAGACCCTAAGCTTAATCTTACCGTTACCTGTCTCAAGTGTGAGCTAGTAACTCTTTGTGGCTTTCTCCTCACTCCGCCGCCGTGCCCTGAGGATCCCATTGCCGTCATCGTTCCTCCGTCATCCCAGCTCACGCCCTTGACGGCTCCTACTCGTCACCACGCTTCTCGTACTCGCCGCCTATGTCCTTGCGACTATCCTAGTGGACGTCGTAGTATCCGTCTTCACCTCCTTCGTCGTCTTCCTTTTTGTCGTCAATCTTGTTGTCGCCCTCGTAGTAGCAGCCATTCGAAGTTGCTGGCTCACTACGTAACACCCTCCCAAGCCATACAGCCCCACATTATCAAGGAACCTCCTCCAAACTTGAGGATTCTATCTACTAGTGATATGAGGATATATACCACAGAGGCAAAGGTTAAGCCTGTGGTGGACATATAGATGAATGAATGAAACTTAAAGTCATGCACTTGTTAAGCTAGGCAATATACCCATAAGCTCAAGTGAACTAGACTAGGGTCTAGGACACTGTGCTGCAGGGTTTATATATTCTTACTATCTATGCACAGACTAAGCTGTGCTACATTAATTGTTATGTTTTATTTCCCTTTAGCCCCTTTTGTTCCATTACCTTTCCTTGATCTTTCCTTTCTCAATCATATGATGACCTTTCTATTGTCTTGATTTATTTTCTCATGATTGGATGCTATTTCTGTTTCAGGCTTTCACTTCTAGAATGCCTTATGTCCCTTTTATTCCCCTGATTGATGGTTGCATAGCTACCATTGACTATAACTCAACTTGACTCATGATGAGTCATTCCACAGCAGACACAGCTTGGTCTGTGTGCCATCCAGATACCTATTTAGACCATAGTGTGATGTACTTGTATGCTAAGTAGTTTCTCCTTTGTATCTTGTGACATACTCATTAATAGATCCTTTGGTTTCTCCAATGTTTGCTCTGCAACTTGTTTGAACATTCTACTTCACAGATCCTCAGATATAAGTTCTCCAGCTTGCAAGGCAACAATACCTTCAGCGCAAAGGCCAAGATCCAGAACCCCTTCAAAGGCAGCACTTGTCTCTACCCAGGCCAAGCATAACATTAATTAAGGTTCAAGTAAACAATGAGTGACTACTGCTATTGGCTACACTAACTATAGAACTACTGTAGAACAAGTTCAGAGATAAAAGCAAATAATGCTATTGGCCTAAGTGCAGTATTGGAAATAGAGTGAGTCATGTGCTGCTTGAGAGATTAAGGCTATTGGTAGATGACCATTGTTGCACTTGGCCCAGGTAGGGATGAGCATAGCCTTTGAAGGGGTTTTGGATCTTGGCCTTCACACTAAAGGTATCATTGCCTCACAAGCTGGAGGACTTATATCTGAGGATCTATGAAGTAGAACATCCAAACAAGTTGCAGAGCAAATATTGGAGAAACCAGAGGATCTATTGACAAGTATGTTGCAAGATACAAAGGAGAAACTACTTAGAGTACTAAGTACAATACTAAAGAGACTATAAAAGGTAAGAATCTCCCTTGAGGAAAAAAAAGATAACTAAAGGATCAAGGGATTAAAGACAAGCATAGAATGCGAGTCTGAAAGAGACAATGGGAAAGGGTTTTCTTTTGATAACTAAAAGCTACCATAGTTAAGGCCTGTCATTGAATTGAGAAAGTTAGTTAAGGTACAACCAGGAAAGATTCTGGCAATTAGTGTAATCAGTCAAAGGAAAAGAACAAAGAGCTTATCATATAAGTCAAGGAATAGCTGGTGATCAGGAAAGGTCATCAAGCAAAGGATCAAGAGCTAGAAAGGAAGAACAATGGTATAAAAGGGATAAAACATAACAACCATTGCCTTACCAATCTATAGCACATATTTCCAAGGCTGAGTAATGTGCAGCTGAATGAAAAATGCTATTGGCCAGCATTACAACAACTGAGTCATAATGAGTCTCAAACTAAGAATATCTGAAGGAGGACTCATGAGTCATACCATTGGCCAGTATTATGACAACTAAGTCATCATGAGTCTCAAACTAAAATTATCTGAAAAGGGACTCATGAGTTATACCACAGCCTCATTATAAAGGGACAAATAAGTCATAAGAAGTCAACTACTATAAATGGTGGGAAGTTCCCACACTGCCTTCACCTGACCTATAGAAGAGATAGAAGTCTGAATAAGAAGAGTCAGGTGACTATGGCATACTGATTAAATATGATCACATGACAGCCACTGATAAGATTCAACAAAGAGATAAGATAAGATAACACTTAGCTCTGACTACTTGGTGATACACACTTGATGCTACATGTTAGACTAGTTGGTTGGATTCCTCTAGAGAATACAACTACAACCTGATGCTTGACAACTTAGAGTACTCAGATTACTGATGGGACTTGCATGCTTAGACATAAAATAGTCATATTTTTGTAACACTATACCCCCCTAGGGTGCAAGGTACCAGACATGCCAAAGAACCATTGGTCAGATTCTTATAAGGCCAGAACAAGGCCAAAATAGACACTCAAGAGATGCTGTGTAATCTTCAAGGGGTGGCAGGCAATACCTTATGAAATGCAGCAATAGCCTTTCCAGCTTGCATAAGATTTGCTTTGGGTTCCCACAACCAATTATAATTGGACCATCTGTTATGCTTGGTCCAAGTAGGAACAAGCATAGCCTTTGAAAGGGTTCTGGATCTTGGCCTTCGTGCTGAAGGTATCATTGCCTTACAAGCTGGAGGACTTGTATCTGAGGATCTATGAAGTAGAACATCCAAACAAGTTGCAGAGCAAATGTTGGAGAAACCAGAGGATCTATTGATGAGTATATTGCAAGATACTGTTATGCAAATGAGATGGAAATAGACCTTCTAGTTGCAAGAGCAATCTAACAACCTTAGAAGGGGACTAGGAAGGTCTAGGAACTACATTGAATTGCGTAGAACTAGCTTAATCTAATTGTATAGGCATAGTGGGTATTTATACCAATCAAAATGTGAACGGACCATATACAAAACAAGTAATATGGGGTACCATGTCTGAAGATACATGGGAAGTTTGGGGACATGAGGTCATCATGTGATGATCCTAGAAAGGAAAAAGTGTCCAAGGGAATGGAACAATTGTACAATTGAGTATAGTACAGAAAACTGTAACATAAGGTCCATTGTAAGCCAAAAGACACTGGCTTTTACCTTTATTCTTTATCCAAAAAGTCATAGATGGCATCATCAGGATCATTGGGTTCCTGATCAAGCTCTTGGCAACAAATTCTACAAGGGCAAAGCTCCCCCCATTGGAGGTGACAACATTCATCACAGCTGTCTGGTCTACACTTATAGAGGGGGCATGGATGACCCCAGTGATGGCATTGGCAGTAAATGCAGGCACTCTGTGGACAGTTATGCAAATCATGACCTGTGGTGTATGTATTGCAAGATGGACAACAATGTTTGGGGCACCAAATGCCAAGGTGCATATCTGTCTCGTCACACCATTCGCAACAGCTGAACCAGGCTGGTTTGACAGTGGATGAGGAGGCGGGGGTGTCAATGTAAGGGGCGATAGAGGAAGATGTGGATGTGATGGGGGACTGCATAGTCTTATTTTTGGATCAGAGGTTATAAGAAGGGGAGGTTGGTAGTCCATAGGTCATGACTGCTTTCTTCTTTCCCTTTCGCCCCTTTGATCGTCATTCAGAGGGGGAAGGGGTTCCTTTGTCAATTAGCAAAGTGGGCAGCTGAGGAGGAGGTACCAGTATGGGGGTGGCATTGTTGTCATTGATAAGGGGGGGAATGGACTCCATGGAGGAAGGCAGGGAAGGAATGACAGGTATGGAATTACTGGGGGTACTTGTTCTGGGTAAGAGTGGTATGGATGAAAGAGATTTGTTGGATGGAGGCACAATGGAATGGTGAGGCATAGTTGTAATATCTTGATGAGAAATGGTTGCCTCTTGTGTGTTAAGGTAATCATACCATACTATGGGGTGGAGATGATGGAGGAAGAGGCAAACAATGGGGCTGATGAGTTCAAATGGTATTGAGTTGATGACATACCCCAGCCCCAGACGATAAAGAAGGTCTAGCAGCTGTAATTTGGCTTGACTTATCAAGGTTGAGCCTTCTGTTATGAGTATGGGGGGTCGATCAGTGAGAGTAGCAGCGTTGAATACTAAGTGGAAAGTGGTGAGCATTAAAAACAGCATGTACCCATCGGCAATTGGTGCATCTATGAGGGGGGATTCTATTACTTGCATGAAGAGTGGAGCGTCTTGAAGGACCATGGCAAAGATCAGGCAGCAAGGGAGAGGTGGAAGAAGGTTGACTCAGATGAGGAAGGTAGTGGGGATCTGGTGGGTGGCATAGGAGGGGGCAGCTGGAGTAGGAGAGGTATGACAGGTAGTGGGCATGTTGTCAACAAGTAGGGGATAGGTGAGTGTCACAAGGAATGGAGGTTTTTGTATTTTTGTAAGATGGTCTGTGCGCTGGTTAAGTTTTGTTCTGGCTTCCATGTATTCTCTGCATGAGAGTATCCTTTCTATTTGATTAAATACTTCCGGACCCTCTTATCTCCCTTGTGACATAAGATCCATTCTACTTCCCATGTGTCTTCTCTGTCTATCTCCATTGGGGGTGGGCATAAGATGTTTTACCCATGCTCCGCAGTTTCACGAAACGTGGACAGGAGAGAAGCATGGAAGGTATTATGAATTCTCCATTTGGCTGGGAGATGGAGTTGGAAAGTGATGGAGGAGACAACTTTGGTAATTGTTATGAATCCTTAAGAACACCCCTAAGTCCCTGGATCATCTTTTCTGATCCTCTAGAAGTCACTTTCGCTCTAAGGTACTCTTATCTAATCTTATCTATAGGGGGGACCAAAACCCAAAATCTTCGCCCATACATCCTGGACCAATGGACCGATCCCTTGGCCCCAGCTCTTCCCCCCTACTCATATACATCTAGAAGCATCCATGGACGCCCTTACCTCCCATAGATTCCACCCCCTTGGTGGCAGATCTTCAGATAACCCCAAGGGTGACATATGCATCAAACATGCGATCCAT
>JBBPJT010000291.1:0-32240 GCA_038088895.1 Xerocomus potaroensis | reverse complement strand
CCAATCAACCTACCACCTTCCCCTCTCTGCCCCCCCTTCCCCACCACCTATTCTCATACCTCTCATGTTCCCCCCCCCCATTACCTTTTCCCCAACCCCTTTCTCCCCCCCTCCTCTAGCCATGAACATACCCGCAAATCCCCCTGAACGGAAAGCAGGAATGCCTTCTGACTTCACTGGAAAAACCTCAAAAGCAATCAGTTGGAGCATGGCCATGACTGCATACTTTACATTAAACCCTACCATCTATATCACTGATGGAGATAAGATACTTGCTGCCTTGAGCAAATTCACCCAAGGACAAGGTGTTCCCTTCACCAAGAAATGGTACACCAGATTAAATAACCCAGCTCTCCTTCCTGCATAGTTAACCTATGATGTCTTCATAGAAGACTTTGGGAAAACCTTCTATCCTTATAATTTTAAAGAAGAAGCCCAATGAAAGATGTTGAATATGTGGCAAAATCTGAAGGATAAGGAGGAAGGATTTCAGAATTACCTGGCTGATTTCCAACTACATGCTGCTCAGTCTGGAGTAACTGATGACTCCACATTAATTGATGCCTTTGCAGGAGGACTTGACCCACAGATAGCTCAGATGATTCTTTCCATGGAAATGTTGCCAGCCACCCTCAATGAATGGGTAACCGCTGCAGCAAAATTCCATGCTTAGCAACAGCGTATTCAAGCATTATGCACAGGAGAATCACTCAGTAGCAGCCTTGGAAGGGCAAGAGATCCCAATGCAATGGACGTCGATGCTGTATTTCTTTCCCCTGCAAATTGTGCCAAACATCTTTGAGAAAATAGATGTTTTATCTGCCATTGCATTGGGTGCTAATCCAGCAATCACACTGGCAGATCACTGATGCAATGACCAAGAAGAGATGAGACCTCACCCCCAGCGAACTCCCACCATACTTCTAACAACCCCTTTTGCCAACACCTTGCTTCTACAACAGGTGGGGGACAGAATAACACACAACAAAATATTCAAACCACCACTACCAACAGACAAGATCAGTATATTGCCACTCTTGTAGCACAAGGAATGACCATGGATCAAATCCATCAAGTACTCCAAGCCTGTTACATGGATGATGGGACAACTGGTGGCGAAGAGATCACCAGAGTAGAAGCAGATTTTTAAGAAGGGAGTGAGCTGAGTTGACAGCCTCCCCTCTCTTATCTAGTGAACTGGCCATCATGTACATGAATAGGAAAATGATGAAATCGATACACCTTCCTCTTTCTGTATACTCTGGCCATAAAAACGTCAACACTTCTGCTCTCCTCAATAGCAGCACTATGGGAAGTTTTTTCGACTCTGTGTTTGCTAGACAGTATCACCTTCCTTTAACCCCCCTCTCTACCCCTCTTGAAGTGCAAAACATCGATGGAACCCAAAATAGGGAAGCATGGATAATGCACAAAATGACCCTCATAACTATGGTCCCTGGATGGATGGCCTCCTGGGACTTCTTTGTCACAAATCTTGGCAAAGAAAAGGTTATTCTCAGTCTCCCATGGCTACAACATACCAACCCATTGATCGATTGGACAAAAGGAGAAGTACACCTCCCAGGGCTTATGAATGAAACACACTCTGATGATGTGTTGATAATCTGTTTTCTCCATGTCTCCCCCAACTCTTGGATCACTCAACAATGGAAGAAGTGATATTGACCTTCCCACTCCATTGCAAAAACCACATTATCCACCTCTCTCGCACAGGAAAATACTGTACAACAGATGGCTCTTCCCTCTTTTATCTCAGACTTCACAGATGTATTCAGTGAACCCTACATGGGCACCTTTTCTCCCTCACATGAATTTGATCATACTATCACTCTGACTCCAGACTTTACTCTGAAAATTGGAAAGGTTTATTGCCTCAACCCAGCTGAACAAACCGCATATTGAGCATTCTTAGATGAAAATTTAGCAACAGGACGAATTGTCCCCTCGACATCTCCCCAGGCATCCCCCTTTTTCTTTGTACCAAAAAAGACTGGGGATCTTCATCCTTGTCAAGACTATCGGTATCTCAATGAACATACCATAAAGAACACTTATCTGCTCCCTCTTATCTCTGACCTGTTTGACAAACTAAAGGAGTTGTCTATTTTCACCAAAATGGATATTAGATGGGGGTATAATAATGTGCTCATCCAACCCAATGACTGATGGAAGGCAGCCTTTATCACACCCTTTGGCCTTTTTGAACCAACAGTGATGTTTTTTGGGTTGTGCAACTCTTCTGCAATGTTCCAGGCTATGATGAATCATATATTCTGAGATTATTTAGCAGAAGGATGGTTGATCATTTACATGGATGACCTCCTTGTCCATTCCGCTAACCTCTCCCTTCACCACAAATGAACAAGGAAGGTTCTCTCCCGTCTCCAAGAACATGATCTCTATTTGAAATTGTCAAAATGTACCTTTGATGTTTCCTAAGTTGAGTATCTTGGGATGTTTGTAGTGCACAAGAGTCTTTAGATGGACCCCATCAAAGTAGCGGCAATCACCAACTGGATACCACCACACTCACTAAAGGGTATTCACTCCTTTCTTGGCTTCTACAAATTTTATTGTCGCTTCATCCCCAGTTTTGCAATGATCACCACTCCCCTTCATCAACTCACAAAGAAGGACCATCCTTGGCATTGGTCCTCTGCATGTGATGCAGCTTTCACCAAATTAAAAGCCATCTTCACCATGGCCCCCATATTGACCCTCCCAAATCTCCAACAACCTTTCACTGTTATAATGGATGCCTCTTTATTGGCATCTGGTGGTGTTCTCATGCAGTGTGATGGGAATGGTGATCTCCATCCATGCAGCTATCTATCCCACACATTCTCTCCTGCTGAACAGAATTATGACATCTACAATAGGGAACTTTTGGCTGTCATCCACACCCTCACTGAGTGGTGTCACTACCTTCAGGGCACTAGACTACCTGTCACTATCCTCACCAATCATAAGAACCTCTCCTATTTCTGCCAACCTCACCGACTGTCTTGTTGTCAGGCCTGATGGATGTTGTTCTTATAGGATTTTGATCTCCATTTTTCTGTCCAACCCAGTATGGCCATGGGCTTCACCGATGCTCTCTCACATTCTTTCTCTCCCAACCTCTCTGCTGGTAATGTCAATGTCACTCTCCTCCTGGACACTCTTTTCATATCCCTCATCGACACTGCCCTCCTTGAGAAAATTTGTCTTTCTTCTATGTCTGATCCTCTTATCCTCTCTGCCTTGGATCACATATACAAGAATTCCCCTCTTTTTCCTCATTCCACTCGGGCTGACTGGTCCTTTTCCAATGGGTGTTTGTATTTTCACAATTGCCTCTATATTCCTCCCTCTGCTCAGCACAGCCTTGTCTCTTCCATTCATGATTCCCTTGCTGGCAGCCACAGTGGTGTTTTTTGCACCATGGCTCTCCTTCAGCATGACTATTGATGGCCTGGTCTCTCCTCCTTTGTCTGCTGTTTCGTCTTGGGTTGTGCTCTTTGTCAATCAAGTAAGGTGAACACCTATCCTGTTGTTCCCCTTCTTTCCCCCCTTTCTTCCTCCACCATTCACCCTTTCCAGCAAATCTCTGTGGATCTTGTCTCTGCTTTTCCCCTGGTAGGCTCTATTGATTCAGTCCTGGTCATGGTCAACCATGGCCTTAGTAAGAGGGTCTTTTTCATCCCTTGCTCAAAGGCAATCAATGCTGCAGATATCACTTGCCTCTTCTATACACACATGTTCCCACATGTTGGCCTACATGATAGGGTGATCTCTGACTGCAGTCCATAATTTGCCTTGGCGTTTGCATGAGAATTAGCCTGATTGCTACAATACAATATTGCCCTATCATCCACCTACCACCCACAGATGGACGGTGAAACCAAATGAGTGAACCAAGAATTGGAAACATATCTTTGTCTGTTCTGTCAAGATCACCCAACTTAATGGATCGATCTTCTTCCTATGGCACAATTCACACACAACTTGTTGGTCCACTCCATCACCAAACAAACCCCCTTCTCCTTGATCCTTGGATATGAACCATGAGCTTACCCCCCTCTTGGCAAAACTTTCCTCCCCACTCTAACCGATCGGCTGACCTGGCTTGATAAGGCTCAAAAAGAAGCCCTTAGTGTGCATGAACTGGCACAACAGTATATGCAACAATGGATAACAAAGAAGTTCCATCCTTGGAAAGTTGGTGATAAGGTGTGGTTGGATGCACAAAATCTCCACTGAAGCACACCTTGGCGGAAATTAAATCCCTTATGAGAAGGGCTGTTTGAGATAACTAAGGTGGTCTCTCCTGTTTCCTTCCAACTCTGTCTCCCTCCTAAATAGAGAATTCATAATACGTTCCACACCTCTCTCCTCTCAACATTTTGAGAAACTGCTGAACATGGAAAGAACACATTACATCCTTCTCCTATGAAAGTCAATGGAGATGAAGCATGGGAAGTAGAATGGATATTACAACATAAAGGGACAGCAAATGCCCAGTATTATTTAATCAAATAGAAAGGATACTCCCATGCTGAAAATACATGGGAACCAGAACAGAACTTAGCCGGTGCACAGACCCTCCTAAGGAAATATAAAAGTCTTCATCCATCGTAGGGTCATCTCCTCAGCCCACTATACCTGCCACCCATAACCAATCCACCACACCTTCCTCTTCCTATGCCACCCACCAAGTACCCACCACCTTTCCTATCAGAACTAATCTCCTACCACCCCTCTCTCATTGTCTTGTTTTTGCTGCTTTATTGCAGGATGCCTCTCTATTCATGAGGGTAATGGAATCTCCTCTGATGGATGCAATCATACATGATGTGTGTATGCTCTTCTTAACACTATGCACCTTTCGTCTTGTCTTTAACACAGCCACCCCCACTGATTGACCTCCTATCCTCACTGCAGAAGGGTCCATGTTGATGAGCCAGGCCAAACTGCAGCTCCTAGATCTTCTCTATCAATTAGGACTAGGATATGTGATCAACTCTCTCTCTTTTGAACTCATCAGCCCCATTGTCCATCCCTTCCTCTGTCATCTTCATCCCATGGTTTGGTATGACTACTTACACACCAACAAGGCAACCATCACTCACCAACCAGTCAACACCCTGCCCTATGCCTCTTTCATTCCCCCTTCCAATACATCAATTTCTTCCATCCTGCTTGTACCTGGGACAATCACTCCCCCTTCAACATCTCCCATCATTCCTTCTCTTCCTCCCCTATCCCCATTGTCAGACATTGAGAACATCCCACCACTAGCCATGATCATCGAGGAACAAGTGCCTCTCCCCATTCCCCCTTCAATACTGCCCTTACTCCCCCATCTGGAAATACCTTCCCCATCTGACCTTAGGAAGGTGAAGAAGGGCAAGAAAAAGGCAGTAATGACATATGGCCTACCAACTTTCCCCTCATATTATCTTCGGTCCACCAAAAAGAAGGCAGCCTCTCCTTTGGATGCTTCTGGTTTATTCACCACCCTCACCTATATTGACACTCCTGCTGTGTCCTCATCCATAGTTGAACCTGCGTGGTTCTCTCATTGCAAATGGTGTGATGAAACAGATACCCACCTCAGGATTTGGTGCCTGAAACACCAATGCCCTTCCTGTTTAGTGTATGGCGCCAGACATGACCTACATAATTGTCCACAAGCAGCATGTGTTTATTGCCAACAGCAACATTAGGGTCGCCCTTGTCCTCTTTACAGGTGCAGGCCAGACAGGTGTGACGAGTGTTGCACTCTTCTGTAGGGTGAACTTTGCCCTCGATGAATTCACCAACAAGAGTTGGATGTGGAACCTAACAATCCAGATGACACACTTTATGATTTCCTTGACAAGGAATAGGAAATTAAAGGTCAGTGTCCTTTAGGCTACAACAGACCTTATGTTACAATTTTCCTCTATCTCATTCTCTTTTGTTGTTTATACTGACATCTTTTCATTTCCGTCTCATTTCCATAACCTTGGATGCTATTTCCCTTCTAGGATTACCTCATGTTATCCTCATGTCCCCAACCTTCCATAACTATTCCCAGACATTCCCCATAGTATTGTCCTTCTATGTTTAGATACCATAGCTTGGTCCGTTTGCCGTTTCACATAGTATAAATACCTAGTGCATGTATCTGTAACAACAAGCTAGTTCTATGCAATCAAGTGTAGTTTCCTAGTCCTTCCTGTGTCACTTCTAAGGTCTCTGGGTTACTCTAGTGACTAGAAGATTTCTTTTACACAAGTGTAACACCACCTACCATTCTGGCCTTCAGCAGACTTTTTCATAAGGTCCATATTGATACCATACTCATGCCACAATCAGGCAGATATTGTTATATCATTCATGCTTGTTGTGCACTCACTTCTTACCCAGAGTGGCAAATGCTTCAGTCTGAAAATGCAGCTGGCATTGCCTTCTTTATATTTGAAGAGATTCTATGCTGATGGGGATCTGTATCCAAAATTGTTACTGACAATGGTCCTGCTTTTATCCAGGCTTTTAACCACCTTGTGTCCCAATATAATGTACATCACATTCATATCAGTCCCTACAATTCCCAGGCCAATGGGATTGTCAAGTGCCATCATTATGATGTCTGGGAGGCCATCATCAAAAGCTCCCCAGAGGAGGCACAGTGGTATTGCACTACACACTCTGCATTTTGGACTAAAAGGGTCACCATATCCAAGGTGACCAGTCTATCATCCTATTTTATGGCACATGGTGTTGAGCCACTATTTCCTTTTGATCTATCCAAAGCTACATTCCTTGTACCACCCCCCATTACTGATCCTATCTCTACATCTGAACTCATAGGTTGGTAAGTGTGCTAGTTACAAAAGCAGCAGGAGGATATTGAGTCCATCCAAGACAAAATCATAGCTACACAATTCACCTCTGCAAAACACTTTAAGACCATATACAGGAACTGGATTAAGGACTACGATTTTGCTCCTGGGCATCTAGTTTTAGTCCAAAATTCCAAGGTTAAGAAAGAGCTGAACTGGAAAACAAAGCCCTGGTATATTGGTCCAATGGTAGTCCTTTGCCAGACAATTGGAGGGTCATATGTCCTGGCTGAGTTAGATGGGACAGTTTCAAAATTGTGATATGCCATATTCTGTATCATCTCTTACCATGCCAGATCTGAAGTGTCTGTTCCAGTCACAGACTTAACAGGATATGATGATAAAGGCTTGGATAACATAGTGGAGGAAGAATCCAAATCACACAATGAGGAAGCATCTGGTCTGGCTAATCTTGACCAGTCCAGGTTGCATTCATTGTCATAATATCCCAAACCCCTTTCTATGATACCTGCAAATTCCTTCCAACTGTTACAGTTTTGCCTGCACCTGCCTGCAGGCCAACTTCTCAACACAACACCCTGGTCTTGAAGAGCATCTTGCTGGGATCAGACCAAAAGGGGTTGGACAAGAGGAAAGGACATGGATTAAGAATGCCTATGCTAGGCAAGGTACAAGCAAGGGACCAAAGTTAATTGGCCGTACCGAAGTTAAAGCTGAACTTAGGGTTCAGCTCGACTAAGTACTACCCTATATATACCGACTAGGGTCACGCACAGACCAGGTTACCTAATACACTAAGTATGGAAATACCCTAAGCCCAAGGGTAAGCCCTAAACCCTAGGAAGCAAGAAGCACACCTTGTGGGGAGAAGAAGTAAGCCACAAGGACAATAGAAGCACAACGTCTACTCACTGTGTAAGAAATACTACTATCTATAGATCAGGGTCAAGGGTACGCCCGATCAAGAAGGAAGTCCATGTCAGGCAACGTGCACCAACACATAAGCCATAATGGATATCGGATGACGATCCGATATCAAAGGGGTATCGGCCACCAGATCATGATCTGATGACTAGGATTTATCATAACAGTCTGACACTAGTATAGGCGACTAGTCAGACGGGGAGATCTATAGGCAGGGATGAAAGGAGAGACGATGGTGTCTTCATGAAGAACCCCAACACTAGGGTAAAACTGTGGATCCGGAACGTTATCGTAACACCAACCCCAGTACCCATCCAGAGAATCTCTCAAATAACCTTCCCTTTTGCAAACAAAACTTCCATTTTTACAATCATAAAAGCTATTACAACAGTTATGATTCCTTCACCTCTCAATTCTTTCCTCTGCCTCTGGTTCAATCTCTTCTTCTAAGTCTGGGACTATATCCTCCTATATCATGATTAGTGTCCATTCAGTCTCACTTGCATTGGCTTATCTGTTTGTCAGGTCCAATCAGGTTCTTTCTCATTTCCATCTGGTTTACTTCTCACCTTAGCTCCATTATTTCTTGACCAGGCATTTCTTCCACCATTGACTGTGTTTCCTTTTGGAGTGCCATGTGGATCATTGAATCCACCACCTCTTCAAATCTTTCCATTATTTGTATCAGCAACCCCCTTTCTTCACCTGATAAATCTTCTTCTAACAATTGTCCCATCCTGCACAGGCCTTGATCCTTACAGTCTTCCAAGGCCTGCAAAGTTTTGGATTGATGGTTTTCAATATGCTCCCTACATCCTTCCAGGGCAAGTAGAGTATCAACCAAGAAATCCTTAATTTGCTCATGTGAAGAGAGGAATATGCCTTCAGATGATAATTAATGCAAGTAGAGGAACTGTTACAATTTTCCTTCTTCATCGTTTTATCTTCATCATTTACTTGTCTATGTCCTTCCTCTATTGTCCCTGAACACTTTTCCCTTTCTAGGATTACCTCATGCTGTCCTTGTGTTCCCCAACTTTCCCACATTCTATTCCTTGACACCCCCATAGTTTTGTCTTTCTATGTATAGTAAGCATAGCTTGGTCCATTTGCTGATTAGAATACTATAAATACCCTAGCACATGTATCAGTAACACTAAGCTAGTTCTATGCAATCTCAGTGTAGTTCCTAGATCTTCCAGTGTCACTTCTAAGGTCCCTAGGTTGCTCTAGTGACTAGAAGGTCTTCCAACAAACACATGACAAAAGAACTAGCTTCTTATTGCTAAGATGCTATTTATGCTCCAGCCATTCCACCATGGTATTGCTTTCATGTACTGATCCCTTCTCCTTCTCCTCCAGATAGTTCAGAGGACAAAGCTGGATCTCCAATTGCCATCTCCCTTGCTCAATCAATGTACCATCTTCCTTTATCCACCTCTCCCTCTCCCCCTACACATCTCACTCCCCTTGCTCTTCTCCCACCCCCCCCCTATAAACCCCACACTGCCTTTTCCCCCTGTTCCCTTACCCCCCTTTCCACCAGCCATCATGAATATATCTCCCAACCCCCCTGAACAAAAGGCAGGGATGCCTTCTGATTTCACTGGCAAAACCTCCAAGGTGGTCAGCTGGGGAATGGCCATGACAGCCTATTTTACACTCAATCCTACCATCTATATCACTGATGGAGATAAGATCTTAGCCGCGCTAAGTAAATTCACTAAAGGATGAGGAGTTCCTTTCACAGAAAAATGGTACACAAAGTTAAACAACCCTGCCCTTCCTCCTGTGCAGCAAACATATGACATCTTCATGGAAGACTTCAGAAAGATGTTCTACCTGTACAACTTCAAAGAGAAAGCCAGATGAAAGATGTTGAATACTTGACAGAACCTTAAGGATAAAGAAGAAGGCTTTCAGAACTACTTGGCTGATTTCCAGTTACATGCTGCCCAATTGGGAGTAACAGACGATGCTATCCTTATAGATGCTTTTGCTGGCAGATTTAATCCTCAAATTGCCCAAATGATTCTTTCCATGGGAGTACTACCTGTGACCCTTGATGAATAGGTAATCACTGTAGCAAAATTTCATGCACAACAGCAATGAATTCAAGTGTTAAGGACAGGAGAGTCGCTTAGCAGCAGCTTAGGGAGAACACAAAACCCTAACACTATGGACGTCGACACTGTCTTTCTTTCTCCTGCAAACAGAGCCAATCATCTCCAAGAAAATAGGTGTTTTATCTGTCATTGAATCAGATGTTGATCCAGTAATCATCAAGGAGGATCATCAATCCAACAGCAAGGGAGAGACAAAAACCCCACCACTACCCCTCAAACCACTTCTACCAACCCCTTTTGACAATGTCTTGCCAGCACGACTGAAGGAGGACAGAATGGTCAATGACAGAATATCAGAACTGCTACCACCAATGGACTAGACCAGTATATCACTACCTTGATAGCACAAGGGACAATACTGGATCAAATTCATCAAGTATTGTGGGCATGCTATGATGTTAGTGGAACAAGTGAGGAAGGGATTGCTAGAGTGGAAACAGATTTTTAACAAGGGAAGAGGCCAAGTTGATGGCTTCTCCTCTCTTATCTAGTGAACTGGCCATCATGTACACAAATGGAAAAGTAACTAAATTCATGCATCTCCCCCTTTCCTTGACTCTTAGCCATAAAAAAGTCAATACTTCTGTCCTTCTTGATAGTGGTGCTATGGGAAGTTTCCTTGATTCCACATTTGTAAAAAGACACCAACTCCCTCTGACTCTTCTTTCTACTCTCCTTGAAGTATGAAACATGAATGGGACAAAAAATAGGGAGGCTTGGATAACACATAAGGTAGCTCTCATCACTACAGTACCTAGATGGACAGCTCTCTGGGAATTATTTGTCACCCATCTCAGGAAAGAACATGCTATTCTAGGATTACCATGGTTACAACAAACCAACCCATTGATCAACTGGTCGAAAGGAGAAATACATCTTCCAGAGCTACCACCTTCAACAATCACATTCCCCAACAATGTGCTTCTAACACAATTCCTTCATATTTCCCTGGACTCATAGATCGCACAACAGTAGAAAAAACACTATCAACTACCTCAGTCAATTTCATGAACCACAGTATCCACCTTTTTTGCACAAGAAAATATAACTGAGCAAACACCCCTTCCTTCCTTCATCATCAACTTCAAGGATGTCTTTGGAGAGCCTAGCCTGGGCACTCTTCCTCCTACATGAGACTTTGACCATGCCATCACCCTAACCCCTGGGTTTACCCCAAAGATAGGAAAAGTATATCATCTTAATCCAGCAGAACAAACTGCATATTGAGCATTCCTTAACAAGAACTTAAAAATGGGATGTATTGTACCCTTGACATCACCCCAAGCTTCACCTTTCTTTTTTGTGCCAAAGAAGACAGGAGATTTGCATCTCTGTCAAGATTACTGCTACCTGAACAAACATACCATAAAGAATGCATACCCACTTCCTCTCATCTCAGATCTTTTTGATAAGTTGAAGGAATCATCAATCTTCACTAAAATGGATATTCACTGGGGATATAATAATGTCCTCATTCATCCTGAAGATCATCGGAAAGCAGCTTTTATCACCCCATTTGGCCTTTTTGAACCAACAGTGATGTTCTTTGGATTGTGTAATTCACCAGCGACATTTCAGGTGATGATGAACCATCTATTTTGCAACTATCTTGCTGAAGGATGGTTAATTATCTATATGGACAACCTCCTCATTCACTCCACCAATCTTTCCCTCCACCATGAATGGACTCGCAAGGTTCTTCTTCATCTTTGCAAACACAATTTATATCTGAAATTATCCAAATGCACCTTTGATGCCCCTTAAGTAGAATACCTTGGCATGATTGTTACCCACAACAACTTTTAAATGGATCCTGTAAAAGTAGCTGCAATCACTGATTGGGTCCCACCCCACTCACTCAAAGGAGTTTGGTCTTTCCTCAGATTTTGCAATTTCTATCATCGATTCATCCCTAGCTTTGCTACAATAGCTGCTCTGCTCCACCAACTCACCAAAAAGGATGCCCCTTGGCATTGGTCCTCTGCATGTGACTCTGCCTTTACTAAATTAAAGTCCATTTTCATCACAGCACCTGTCCTATCCCTGTCAGATCTCCAACAGCCCTTCACAGTCATGACTGATGCATCTCTTCTTGCCTCTGGGGGTGTCCTCATGCAACATGATAGCAATGGAGACCTTCATCCATATAGTTATCTTTCTTGAACTTTCTCTCCAACTGAGCGAAATTATAATATTTATGATTGTGAACTCTTGGCTGTAATTCATGCCCTCACCAAATGGCATCATTACCTTCAAGGGACTGGCCTCCCCATCACTATCCTTACTAATCATAAGAATCTTTCCTATTTCTGCCAGCTGCATCATCTTTCCTGCCAACAGGCTCAGTGGATGCTCTTCCTTCAGGACTTCAATTTATGTTTCTCTGTTCAACCTGGGACTGCTATGGGTCCTGCAGACGCCCTGTCTTGTTCTCTCTTTCCTGATACTTCCACTGATAACACCAATGTCACTCTTCTCCCCAACACCCTCTTTGTCTCCCTTATTGACACAGCCTTGTTGGACAAAATCCATCTGTCCTCTCCCTCTGACCTCCTCATCCTCTCTGTGCTCAATTGTATGTGTGAGAGATCCCCTCTCTTTCCCCAGTCTTCTCATGTGGACTGGTCATTCACTGACAGGTGCTTATACTTCTGGCATTGCCTCTACATCCCTTCTTCTGCTTGTCATGACCTCATTTCCTCCATCCACACTTCTCCCATTAGCAGTCATAGTAGTGTCTTTTGTACCACCGCTCTCCTCCAATGCAATTATTGTTACAGTTTTTCCTTATCTATCTGATGTGTTGGCTTATGTAATTTCCTGGATGCTGTTTCTTTTCTTTCTAGGCTTAGTCATTTGTTGACTGTCTCATTTCCCCAAATTCCCACTAATACCCTAGGCCCTTTCCCAACAAGCTGTATATAGCTCAGTATAGCTTGGTCCATTCACCAGTAGAGGCTCGTATAAATACCACATGCCATGTGCTAGTACGATAAGCTAGTTCTATGCAATACCATGTAGTTCTCTAGCCTCCAGAGTCCTCCCTTAAGATTGATAACCTCAACTAAGGGATTTGATTTTGCAAGATACATTTACTATGTAACTGCATAACAAAGAACTAGCTTTTCACTAGCTGAATGCTAGCATTGCTTCAGCCATTCCCTCTTGCTGGTATTTCACACCACCACTGCTCTCTGAATCTTCATTGAAAGACAACCTATCATTCTTGCAATAGTATTCTTCAGCAGAAGACACCCCTCTGAACCCTCACCCCTTTTTACCCCCAGTTATGAATGACCCCACAGCCCCTATTCCCATCCCTCCTGTTGCTCCCCCAGCACCCCCTATCCCAGCAGAGTCAAAAGCTGGGCTACCTGCTGATTTCTCAGGTGAAACTGACAATGCCATCAGATGGAGTTTAGCTATGGCAGGATATTTTTCTTTGAACCCACAGCATTACATTTATGATGGACCAAAGATGTTGGTCATGTTAAGCAAATTGACAAAGGGATGAGGGAAATCCTTTGCAGAAAAATGGTATCATATTCTTGGAGACGAGAATGTCCTAGATGAAAATAAGACCTATGAATTGATGATGAAGGATTTTAGCAAAATGTTCTATCCTTACAACTTCAAAGAGGAAGCTCACTGAAAGCTGATAGTGACTAGGCAGAATCTCTATGACTGAGAGGCTGGTTTTCAGAATTACCTTGCCAACTTCCAACTCCACGCTGCTTGGAGTGAGATCACTGATCAGAATACCCTCATTGATGCATTCGCCAGAGGGCTCAACCCACAGTTGAGCCAGATAATACTCTCCATAGGATAGCTCCCCACCACATTGGAAGATTGGGTGAAAGTGGCATCAAAATTTCATGTTCAACAACAATGAATCCAAGCCCTTCATACTGAAGGAACTTTGCAGTTCAATGAAAATAGTGGAAGTGAAAGTGGAGGAAGGGGAAGAGATCTGTCATATACATCCATCTCTGTTCCTATTTGACTATAACTCCAGTCTGTTTTCTGTTGTCTATGTTCTTATTGCCTCCAGACTTTGATCTTCATTTCACTTATGATTATGTAACTCAATGATGTGACACATGCTTATTGACATATGACAGTTGCAGCAGTTGCTATATCATGTAGTTAGTTGTTTTCTCCACAGTTCCAATGTTGCCTAGAATTCTCTCTGATGACATCTGAACATTTGATTGTTCACATCTGCCATCTTTGATTGTTGTCATGTTTCACCTATCACCCCTCCATCATTCCAATACATATTTCAATTCAGTCCTATAGTATATAAACCCTTTGCTACCCTTTGTATTGCTCAGTTTGAATATTAACAAGAACTTGATGCTCTCCTCCTACTTGTCCTCTTTGTTCTCTTCCATCCAACACTCTGTAAATCTGGGACCCCAGATTCTTTGCAAGGGCACACCACATAAGGTGAAGCCAAGTCCCAAACCCTCAACTCCATCTCAGCAGAGTTACCCCCGAAGTTCATCCAGCTTGTTCTAACAGTATATTCAAACTGCTTCTTGCATTGAATCACTCATCATGACCACCCGAGTTACCTGTTCCCACTCTAGAGCCATTCCCAACCCCCTTATGTCTCCTCATTTTAATCCACTCAATGCTTTTGGTAGCTCTTGCTGAGGTCTGGACTTTGTTGAGCAGTTTCATAGCTTCTCTGCCAGACGCAGCATCACCTCTGTGTCACAAGGCTGTGCTCCACCTCAGTCTCCTACTCCAGGAGCCTGCATCAAGGAGTTGTTCAATGATGATACCAAACCTCCTATTCCCCCCATTCCTCTCATATTCAACATTCCCAATCCTGAAGGTGAGTTGGAAGCTCCTGGAAATCTGGATGAACCTGCCAGAGATCCAAATGAGCCCAATGACCCTCTCTCTGACCAGTCTGACCATTTTGACCACCTTGATCCTGACCCTTCAGATGACAAGAAACACATTCCCCATAAGACACTAGGGAACCTTGCAAGCACCATCCAGGATCTTGCTTACTCGTTTAAGAAAAGGTCATCTAAATCCTCACAGTGGACAAAAGTCCAGGAACCTGATCAGTTTGACAGAACTGACCCTTGAAAGCTCTGGGTTTTCCTAGTCCAATGTGAGCTCAATTTCCAGAATTGCCCAAAAGCCTTCACTTCTGACTGCTCCAAAGTTACCTTTGCCCAGTCCTATCTAAAGGGCATGGTGCTGGAATGGTTCAAACCAGACCTACTCCTGATGGAGGATCCAGCACTCTGCCCATTATGGATGGATGATTACAAGGAGTTTGTCCTGGAGTTGCAAACCAACTTCAGGCCACATGATCCAGTCAGAGATGTGGAGCACCAGTTAGACCATCTGACAATGAAGGATGGGCAATGCATCAACAAGTACATTGTCAAGTTTAACAGAATTGCATCCCAAGTTTGTAGTTACAGAGAAGGTGCCCTCTGGCATCATTTCTATAACAGACTTCTGGACTGCATCAAGGATGAGATTTCCCATGTGGGCAAGCCTCTGACCCTCATTGAACTTCAACAACTTGCTCATGCCATCAATACCTGCTATTGGGAACACAAATCAGAAATCAATCAGCAAAACAAGACCTCAAGCAATCATACTAAGACCTCCAACAAGGCTTTCACCTCAATGGACAAGACCTCTGGCTCCACAAAAGAGTTGAAGACTAAGACCACAAGTACTTCCTCAAACTCTGGTACTAAGGATGCTCCAAAAGCAGACTTAGCCCCCAAGCTCAGTAAAGATGGCAAGCTTACTCAAGCCGAATGCAAGCGATGCTTTGACAGTAAACTCTGTATGTTCTGCAGAGGAGCAGGACATGTAGCTAAGGATTGCCCTAAATCAATCTCATATGCAGCTAAGGGTTGTGTAGCTAAGACAGCAACTCCAGAAACCAAACTAGAGGCCTCCACCAAGGTGAAAAAATAGTCTGCAACCTCTGTAACTCTGCATGGAACAGAGGTTGTGTTGACTCTGCCTGTGCATTACAGGAGATCCATCTTAATGCATCCACTCTTTCCAATCCAACTAAGTCCCTTATGCCTTCTGTTACTTTAGAATCCCTTGATATCCCTCCTTTTCCCTCCCTCATAGACTCTGGTTCCCCCCATTGTTTTATAGATACCCAGTTTGTGAATACAAATGGTCTTTCCCCTTACTCTGTTCCTCTGATTTCTCTCCAGTTGTTCAATGGAACCTCGAACTCCATCATCACCCAAGCCTTAGATCTCTCTGTCCATTTCTCCTCTGGTGGCATTACTCCAATGACCTTCTATGTCCCAATGGTAAACAGACCAAGCTATGCTAAGCTACAATAGGAACATTTGGGGAAGGGTCAAGGGTTATGTGTGGGAAGAATGGGAACATGAGGCAGTCAATGAATGACTAAGCCTAGAAAAGGAAAAGTGTCTGGCAGAATGGAAAACAGGTATCATAAACAGATGGATGATGGAGGAAAACTGTAACATAAGCCCCAACTAGCCCAAAAGGATCACTGAACCTTCTACTCCCAGTCTATATATGCATAGTCATCAAGGTTGTTATAAAGGACCTTTTCTTTGTCAAGGAGCTCTTGTGCCTGGATTCACTTTGGGCATAACTCCCCTCATACTAACATGTGACATTCATCACAGCCATTTGGGGTACAATGATAGAGTGGACACGTCTGCCCCCAGTGACTCTTTGCATAGTAAGGACAGAGACCAGAGGGGCAATTCTGCAGCAGATGGCCTGCTGCAAACGCATTGCATGAAGGGCATTGATGTTGTGGACACCAAATGCTCAAGTGGGTGTTTTTTTCGCCACACCATTCACAGATGGAGAAAGGATCAATGGTAGGTGAAGAAACAGTCAATGCTTCAACAATGGGTCATAAAGGGGATGGTCATGTTGATGAGCAAAGATTATAGGTAGGAGAAGATGGGAGTGTTGAGAATATGGTATTCTATTTTGAATTTCTGATTATATAACCATATTCTAGAGTGATTCTATGATTAGCTAATTGGTCTTACATATAGATCAATGCTGACACTATTCATATTATAGGGTCATTACTCATCATAGATAAGCTCCCTTTTAGCTATTGGTTAAGATAAGAGTTCTTTATGCTATTGGCTCTCTTTTTACTGTGCTTATATATCGCAGTTCTGAGACCTTCCACGGTCTTCCTTTCCCTTACTATAGTTAGTAGGAGATAGCTACAGATACAAACATGTACTGTAGTATTTAAGACTGAGAAAGTCGCTCAGTCTTTAGATAATTCAGTCTACATTTCTGAACTCTCAGGTTGAGCCAGTAGCTCCCAAACTAGCTTCATATTTCATATCTATACCTTGATTCAAGCATCTAGTATCAGTGAGTCTCCCACTGATCTCTCGCATTCCCTTGCCCTGCTACCGATTGGAACTCCATTGGTTCCAATAAGAGCAGAGTTGATGAGGTGGGTAGCTTGGACAGCATTCTCAGCCTTTCCTGTGGTGATACTAGAAATAATCCTTCTTTTATCAACAAAAGAAAGCTTGGAAGGACAACCTAGTTTGATGTTCTCCTTTTTAGGAAGCATCTGCCTGATAGCTCTAGCCACAGTGGACTTTCCTAGACCAGTCTTGGATGCAATCTGCCTGGCAGAAAGGCCAGATTCAGAGAGAAAAAGAATATGAGCCATGATAGAGGTAGAAATAGCTTTCATGGTGTGATAATGTTGATTAGAGAAGAACATAGGTCATTTATAGTATCCAAGATTATGTCACTTACATGATTACACAACATGGTAACATAGCAACCATCAACAGTTATGAAGTTGGTGTGATATATACGAAATAATGATTACTAAAATTAGGGTCAAATAAGTGTCCCAATAACATGTCATTTTAAAATTGCCATAGCTCAATGCCATGACAACCAAATCACATGACCAGACCCTTATTGTACACATAAGAGGAAGGGCTATCAGCGACCCTGCAAGCATTTTACATAATTCTTTCTCACAATCCCACAAATGTCAAATGTTTGCAAAATGACCCAACATTGGGACACTTTTTTGAGCCACTGTAAGGCAAGAGTGGAATAGGTCAGAGATAAAATGCAAAGAAGGGAATGACATCTAATCAATATGAAGTAGGTGAGGTGATGAGGGGGAATTCATAGTCCTTCATTAGTTTTCCAGGGACATTAGAAAACTGTAACAGTATCACAAGATGGACATCCATCTGTACTGGTTACATTCATCTGGGCAGCTTGGGCAATCTGGAAGGGGTACAGAACAGTGAACCAGCCAGAGTGGAAGATCATGGTGTGGAAAAGAAAGTCAAGACTAGTGGGAATGAATGCTCAAAGCATAGATTATTTGGTGTACAGCCCTTCATGTGGATATGCCCTACTGGAGGTCCAGCTCATCAAATCTTTGCTTTATACATTGACCTCATCAAATAAAGCTGAGCCTAAATAAACTAACCTAGTGGTTGAACCAGCCTGAGAAGCACCTATCTAATAATAGACCAGGTTAAGCACAATTGGCCTTAAAAGATAGCAAAATGAGCCTGGAAAGCATTTGGCTATACCGGTGTTACAGTTTTGCCTGCACCTGCCTGCAGGCACTCGACACTCATGATATGCTTTCCATGGTCTTGAAGGTCTTCACATGACAGAATCAAGCGATGTGGAAGAGTAGCAAAAGGAAGGAGGATAGATTGGATAATGCCTAAGCTAGGCAAGATACAAGCAGGGAACTGACATTAAAGCTGAAACTTAGGGTTTCAGCCAACTACATACTGTCTTTATATACCTACTAGGGATGTGCACAGACCATGTTATATAATGTGCTACATATAGAAATACCCTTAGCCCAAGGATAAACCCTAAACTCTAGAAGCAGAAGCACACCTCATGGTAGAAGTGAAGAAAGCCATGAGGACAATAGAAGCATGGTGACAGCATGCCATGTGAATTTAGAAGAACAGGGTCAAGGGTACACCTGTTTGGGATGATGAGTTATAATGGTTGAGTCATTTCTGATGACTCAACAAGTGGTTTCCATAATGGTATGACCCTAGTGTGGCAACTAGTCATACAGTGAGAGATGGGAGTGAAGGAAATGATGGTGTCTTCACAAAATGTTAATGACAACCCCAATACTAGGGGTTGAGATCCTAAAACTGTAACAACTGGGACTTGATAACCAAAAAGTTCCTGATCTGAAGTCAGTGTGTGAAAAGAGGTCATCTGGTCAGGCTACAAGATCCATTTGCTCATCCATTGGACACTCCTCCTTCAAGATAGGTGTCAAGTCATAAATAGCCTTATATAAGGAATGAGCAGAGATGGCATGGCATGGCTGTGGTTTTGAGACACAAAAGATCTCATTAAGAAGCCACCACTGCCTTAGCTATCTGTATTCTAAAACCATCCAGAGTATCAGCTGCTAGTATAGCATCTCATTAAGAAACTCAGACTCAATACACAGATGAGAGAGGGCATACACCTCAACTGTCTGGCTAGTTGTAAAGGTGGATGAGAATAGAGGAGATCCTGAGTAACCAGCAAGAGCAGGCCAGTCTGAACAAGGACCCTTCCAAGAATACCCCTCTGTGCTTTCTCACCCCCACACAACACCCACCATAGAGCCAACTCATGGATTCTCTTCTCACAATGAAAAAAGGCAAGATAATTGCAACAAACCTGTAATACAGCATTCCCAAATGCATGACATCGATGCAAATGCAGTGTAGCACCACCATCATCATGATCTGTCCAGAGGTTGGGTCAAATAAGTGGATACATCAAAATGTTTCAATGACTGGCATTCCAGGGCTGTTATCTAGTCATCAGGAATTTTACAAAAATCTAATTTCAACTAATTTCAACTAACATTGACTAATATTGGCTAATTTTGAGTGAAATTAGTCAAAATTAGCCAAAAGTAGTTGAGATTAGTTGAAATTAGCTAAAATAGATTCTTGTAAAATTCCTGATGTAGGAACGATGATAACTGTCATCCCAACTAAGAAGCTATGAATTCATTCCTAAGTGATACAAACAATCAGACTGCCCATATTGGTGATACTTGCATAGACACCATCCTTTGTCCTGTTTCTGAATCCACCCAGGAATGTTTGGCATGATAAAGTACTAGATGCAGCATGACCAACTCTTGGGGATACCAGCACCACTTATGGTATGGATGCATTCAACAGAGATATTATAGGGAGGGCAAAGAAGCAGAGGGCAGAGGGCAGAGGGCAGAGAGCATGCACTGGAGACTTACTACCTCAGGCCAAAGGGTGGCCCAGTTGGCCTGGTGGCCATTTGGGACCATATTGGGAATTCAGACAAAGAGCTCCAATAAAAGAGCTCCTGTATTGCATGTTGAACATATGCTATTATAGTAGATAGTTCACATGCATGTAGTATATAGATTTGAACTCCTACATTGAGTTTGAACAGAGACTTGATCTCTTACCACAACATCTGTGCAGTTACCTACCAAGCCTTATCCAGTGAGTACCAGCAACCCTTCCTCAATGGACATTGCTACGCCATACTCCCAATAGGTTATGAGCCCTGGTGGCTAGTATCTGCTCACTAGAGAGTTGAGCAAAAGCTTCTCTCTATTGCTGTGGCACTTGCTGGTTGCTATGGTTACCTGGATATGTGCTAGTATACCTCTGCAGTCTCTCCCAGGTTTGCTGGTTGAAAGATCGCATTTGGGGAAGAGGGTAAACCTATGCCGGATATTGCTGGTTGCCTTAACTGGCTTGACCACCACCTGGAAAAGGGGGAATCCATGCCGGTTGAGTTCTCCATTCAATGCTAATGAACGTTGCAGACCTCAAATATGTCATCTTCCAAGGATGTCAAGATGCCCATCTTTAACAGATCCAACTTTAACATGTGGTGGCCTACCATGGAGGCCTACCTTCAAGCTTCTGGTGCCCTCTGGGCAACTTACATTCCCATGCCTGACGCACTCTCCACTACTGTGACCTCTGAGGAGCATAAAAACTTTATTGACTGGTATCATGCAAATGACCAGTTGATAGGTTCTATCAAGCTCCACATGACAGACAACATCCATCAGTGTTTTGCGTCAAATGACATCACTGGTGACTTGATCAATGCCATAAAGAAGGAGTACCAAAGCTCCTCCATTGCTGCTGCCTACATGCTCTTTTAGGAGCTTCTCAACACAACCATTCCCTCCTCTTTCCATCCAGCTCCAGTCTTATCTAAGGTCACTACTCTCTTCAGCCATCTTGAAACAGTGGGATATAAATTCCCTGAGGATATCCAGTCCATGCTGGTTCTCACCAAACTTCCCCCCACAATGGACATCATCTCACAGATGATGGTGCAGGCCAAGAAGGTCCCTAAGGTGGACAAGATCCACAATGCCACTGTCCTCTCGTGGGAATCAAGGTCCCTTGCAAAAGGGAAATCTGGCCAATCAGCCAATAAGGTCTCTGCTGTAAAGCAGAAGGGCAAAGAGCCCACATTTCAGCAGCAGCAACAAGAAGGTGATGGAGACAAGAAGTTCCATTGCCAGAAATGTGGAAAGGGGGGCAACAAGTCAAAGCCCCAAGCCAATGCCACTGCCTTATCATCAGCAAAGACTTCCTAGGTGGCCTCCGCTGCCTTCTCACTCCTGGTGTCCTATACAATGGGCCCCACTCCTGCTGTGGACTCTCAGGTCCTGGCATATCACTCTGCTCACCTCTACCAAGGTGCCAAAGGTCCTGCTGCTGATCCTCAGATCAAGCAGGCCTTCTCTCTTGCACACCACATGGGCCTAAAGCCTTCTTGCAAAACTATGCGATACATGGATGTGCACATGATGGCCAGCACTATGCTGGAAGTCTGCCTTTCAATGCCCTTGCTTCCTCTTTCTGTAAGGATTGAGGAGCTTCCACCCTCACCCCCAGTCCTATCAAGGGTGTTGTATGACATGTACAATGACCCCAAGTATGGTGAGAAGTCAGAGACAGAGGCCCTGTCAAAGAAGAGGAAGTGCTCCAAGAAGCACCAAATCAAGATGGCCCCCTCAACCACATAGAGCGAGGACAACCTTGTTAACATCGTCGACATATACAGGTCAGTCCCTCCCAAGGACATCACTGAAGAGTTGGCTGCCCTTGCAGGCCTTGATGTGGATGCCTCCACCAATGTTTTTATGTCATAAGTATCTCCCTTCATTGGCTCAACATCATCACTAATTGATCACCACATTGCCACAGATCTTAGTAGTATATGATTGGACAATATAGATACCTCATTTGTATCTATACTAGCAAAATGGAGAATGCTCTCCCACTATATCGTTTTGATGAGTGTACATGCCCAAGTGTCAGTAAAGGCAAATCTAAGTGCAGATGCAACCATAAGATACTGGACAATATCTGAATCTTAGATTCTGGTGCCTCAATGCACTTCTCCCCTGACCGATCAGATTACATAGAATATAATAAGTTACCATGCAATCAATAGATCTCCATATCCACTGCTGCATCAGTAATCTTTGTCAAAGGAAAAGGGAAAGTCCTGATTAGATGGGAAGATATGAATGGCGAAAGCCACATCCTACCATTGCATAACGTCAGACATATACCTAACAGCAGTATTAAGCTCATTTCAATGGGCTGGCTACTAGCCAAAGGTGCTATTATTAGAGGAATGGCCAAGGAGCTTACAATGCTCTATGGTGATGACAAGATCTTGGCACCCTTTACACCAGATCTCAATACCTGATTCCTATTCTCAATACATGCACTTTCCCTTAAGGATCAGTGCAATGACTGCATTTTCCTTATATCTTATGATATTCTATACAAACAATTTGGTCATCCTGGCAAAGATAACCTTCATCAAATGAAGAAGCACACTAAAGGTTTCCCTGATGAAGTAACAATTCCTTCTGAGATCCTGGTATGCCCTGGATGTATCAAAGGCAAAATGCCTAATAGGAGTTTCCCTTCTAATGAGTGTCATGCAACTCACACCTTTGAGTTGATCCATTCAGACCTCAAAGTATTCCCCCTTGATTCATATCGCAAATATAAATACACAATTACCTTTTTGGATGATTACTTAATGCACACCAAGAATGAGGCCTTGGCATCAACCAGGCACTTCTTAAAATTGGTTAATACTCAGTTTGAGGCTAAGGTAAAGGGATGGATGTCAGATGCCAGTGTTGAATACAAATCCCACATATTTGACCAGATGCTCAAGGAGCAGGGAATCATAATTTACCAATCTGCCCCTCATACCCTCATGCAGAATGGCAGAGCTGAAAGGCTCATGAGAACTATATCGGAGAAATTGGAGTTGCTGTGGCATGATGCCTGCATATCCAATAGCTGGTGGGAATTTTCATTCCTACATGCCAACCATTTGTACAATTGTATGCCCATGGCTAGACTCAATGGCTGCATGCCATTTGAGCTGTTGCATGGACATTAGCCAGATGTTTCCCATCTCAGAGTTTGGGGATGTGTGGCATATGTACACATCCCTGCCAACACATGTGATAACAAGCTTGCCCCTAAGGCTGAGTTGATGCTGCATCTAGGAATAGCTCCTGGCATGACCAGCAACTATATATTCATGTGCTGATCAAATGTGATATACACATTGGCCCATGCAATCTTCGATAAAACCCTTATGCCAAGATGCAAGGGTAAGAATTCCACTCCTTCTGCTACTTGTTACGTTTTATTCCCCTGATACTCCTTTTCTTGATTATCTTTCCCTGATCTTTCCTTTCTTGAACATATGATAACCTTTCCATTGTCTTGACTTTCTTTCCCATGATCCGGACGCTATTTCCGTTCTAGGCATAACTTCTCACATGCCTCGTGTTTCCTTTTTATCTCCATTGATCAATGATTGCCTAACTACCTTGGCTATGACTCAACATGACTCCTGATGAGTCATTCCGCAGTAGACACTGCTTGGTCTGTGCACCGTCCAGATACCTACTTAAACCTTAGCACATTGTACCATAAACTCTAAGTAGAATCTCCCTTGTATCCTCTGACCTACTGGTCAATTGATCCATTGGTTTCTCTTGATGTCTTGCTCTGCACTTTGACAGATGGTCTACTTTACCGATACTTTGATCCAAGACCTCTGGCTTGCGAGACATTGATACCTTCAGTGCAAAGGCCCAGAACCAGATCCCTTTTCAAGGGCTACGCTCGTCCTTATCCAGGCCAAGTATAACAAAAGATTCTACTTCTTCTCAATAGCGCCACCATCGTTGTGCATGCCACCCTCCCCTCACCATTGCCCACTGAAACCCCCGAAACTTCCCCAACCTCTTCACTGCCTATCGAGGCCAGCATACTCCTACCCCTCCCACCCCAGAAGAAGAAGCCACAGATACTAAGACTTCAACCAACAAAGATCTCAGCTTAGAACCCCCCAATCAGATAATGGTTGCATTGAGTCAATCGTTTTCTCAGATATCTTCGCCATCCACTGCTCTTCCCTCTTCCCTAGTACAACCCTTTCCTCCCCTCCCTGCATACCTAACCACCCCCCTTCCTCCTCCAATGATGAGCCAACAGAAACCTGTTGAGCTTCGCCTCAACACTCCTAATGAATACGACAGATCCCCCTCTAGAGCAGCAGATTGGCTTAGTAACGTACAAACGTACCTTCTCGTCAATAAAGAAGTGTACAACAACGATGACAAGAGGGTTGCATTTGCACTCTCATACATGAAGAAAGGATCCGCCTTAACCTGGGCCACTGTGGTCCAAAACCAGGCATTAGATGCCCAATCCTTTGGGACTTTTACAGATTTTGTTGCAAAGTTCAAGGCTGACTTTGAACACTCCGATCAGAAACACCAGGCGCTGGGATGGCTCATGACCTACCACGTCCGAAAGAACAAGAACCTAACTGGATACATTAACCAGTTCAAGATGAAAGCCGTTCAGGCAGAACTAAATGAAACCTCAGACTCAGCAGTACTTATTTCGTACTTTGCTGCTGGAATCCCCCCCTCCCTGATGCGATGAATCCAATCCATGGATATCGTCCCAACTAAGATTACTGAATGGTATACGAAGGCCGTTCATTTCAAGACCCAATGGGATTTTGCAGACCGAATCGAAAGGCTGCATTCCTGATCCTCCCCCTCTACCTATATACCACCCTACCGATGAACCTCCTCTTCCACATCTACTCCTCGCAATCCAAACGCAATGGATGTTGATTGGCTGACTACTGAACAAGCTGCCGAATATAGGAGGAAAGGCCTTTGTTATAACTGTCACAAACCAGGCCATATCGCTAAAGAATGCCCAAACCGTCACCGACAACCCGAAAGAAGAGAAGTACGGAAGGTGGAAATAAAGGAGGAAAAGAAGATTGAAGAAGAAGTTGAAGAAGAGATGGTGGGAAGACTTTCCACTCGTCTTTTTGAACCACAGGGTTTTTCGACGGGAGGACTGTATCGACGTCAGTACCCTCCATTTCCAAGGTTACCTGCTCCCCTGTATTTGTAGCAGAGCGACGATCAAAATCACTTAAATTACCAATCCAACTTATTGCTACTACCGGAACCTTGAAAACCATCGACACTTCGGCCCTCATTGACTCTGGGGCTGAAATTTCCTGCATCGACCACCACTTCACCCAGAAACATAAAATACCCCTTGAACGACTTGTTTGCCCGGTCATCGCAAGAAACGCTGACCAATTGCACAACACAACAGTTCGCTTTTCCATGACCCTTTACATGAAGATTGGCAAACAAACGCAGAAGGTCAAGTTCTACATTATGAACTGTGGACACGAAAATGTCATTTTTGGAGCCCCATGGCTCGAACGAATGAATCCAGTCATCAACTGGAAGAAAAGGACAGTCACTCTAGACGAGTCCCTCGATAAATCCCTAGACGTCTACCTCGAACATATAGGAATGCATGCTTCCTATTTCTCCAAAGGAAAACCCATGAAGGAATCTCCTCCCCCAGAACATATCATCCTCGATGATATAGAAGTCGAAGGATTGAATCAATACCTTGATAAAGAGACTCCTGAACGACTAGTTGACCAACAACTAGATTTCTACACCATTTCCACCCTTCATCGTATGAAAGGGCGAATGGTTATAAAACCACAGATTTCCAGGATTGTAGCAAGACTTACCCAGTCTACCAAATTAGCCATTGCTGCTGAGAAAGCAAAACCGAAAGCTATGCTCCTGACTGAATATGAAGAATTCACTTCAGTCTTCTTCAAAGAAGCGACGGAACATGTACCCCCATCTAGACCCTACAACCACGCCTTAAACATGAAGGAGACTTTTATCCCAAAGATTTCCAAGATATATCCTCTCTCCCCAGACGAACGACAAGCCACAGATGATTTCATTGACAAACACCTCCGAACGGGCAAGATTCGCCCATCAAAATCTCCACAAGCATCTCCCTTTTTCTTTGTGAAGAAGAAGGATGGTGGACTTCGACCCTGCCAAGATTACCGATATGTCAATGAACATACAGTTCACAACGCTTACCCCCTCCCCCTCGTTTCAGATCTCATCTCTAAGCTCAAAGGAGCCTCTCGTCTTACAAAGTTTGACATGCGATGGGGATACAACAACGTCCACATTAAGGACGGCGATCAATGGAAAGCCGCCTTTATCACTCATCGTGGACTCTTTGAACCGACAGTCATGTTCTTTGGCCTATCCAACTCCCCAGCAACATTCCAGCATTTCATGAATGATTCCTTCCAAGATATGATTGCCGAAGGATGGCTTATCATCTATATGGATGACCTCCTTATCTTCTCTGACAACTCAAATGAACATGAACAATGGACAAAACGTGTTCTCCAACGAATGAAAGAACTCGACTTGTACTTGAAGTTAGAAAAGTGCAAGTTCAACGTCTCTGAGGTAGAATACCTTGGAATGATTATCAAGAATGGCGAACTTGCCATGGATCCTGTTAAACTAGCAGGAATTCAGGATTGGCCAATGCCTAAATGAGTACGAGATGTGCAATCCTTTCTAGGATTCGCGAACTTTTATAGGCAGTTTCTACCTCACTTCTCTGATATCACTCGACCCCTCCTTGATCTTACTAAGAAATCCCAACCATGGGAATGGAAGGAACGACAACAAGACGCCTTTGATACGCTCAAACAGATGTTCCTCTCTCAGCCAGTTCTCCAACTCCCTGATCACTCGAAACCTTTTGCTATCACAACAGATGCCTCTTTTTATGCCTCTGATGGTGTCCTCCTTCAAACTGATACCAATGGAGCCTGGCACCCTTGTGGTTACCTATCTCAGATGTTCTCCCTAGCTGAATGAAACTACGATGTTTATGATCGCAAACTTCTTGTGATCATTTGTGCTCTATCCACTTGGAAACATTTCCTTTGTGGATCCCCTCATTCCGTTCAGGTCTTTACTGATCACAAAAATTTGACGTACTTCTGTCAACCGCAGAAACTGAATTGTCGTCAAGCTTGTTGGTTACTCGATCTTGCCGACTACGATCTCCAATTGACCCATGTCGCTGGATGCAATCTCACTGCTCCTGACACTTTATCACGCCATCCTGATCATCTCCCCAATGAACCTACTGACAATGAGAACGTCACCCTCCTTTCCCCAGATCTCTTCGTCTCTCTGATTGATACTAAGTTGTCCCAGAAAATTGCCAACTCCTCCTCCTCCGATCCAATTGTCCTTGATTCCCTCCATGCACTGGCGGGTGAAGTCCCCGCTCACTTTCACTCCCATCTCTCCAACTGGAAGTATGACGCCAGAGTTTTGACGTACCAGAACCGGGTATATGTTCCCAACGACCTTTCCCTTCGCTGCGAGGTTGTTGCCCATTCTCACGACCATGCTGCTGCTGGCCACCCTGGCGTATTGAAAACTCGTCAAATGGTCGCCTCCGAATTTTGGTGGCCAGGCCTTGCTGTATTTGTTCGTAATTACATCGAAGGGTGTGCTCTTTGTCAGCAGAATAAGGCAAACACTCATCCCACTGTTCCTCCACTCCTCCCCATTCCCTTCTCATGCACCCGTCCTTTCCAGCAGATTTCCTGCGATTTGATCACTGATCTCCCCATCTCAGACAGTTTTGATTCGCTTTTGGTTGTGGTCGACCATGGCCTTACTAAGGGGGTAATTTTATGCCCTACTAAGAAAACGGCTACTGCCAAGAACATTGCCACCCTATTTTTCGAAAAGGTTTACTCACGCTTTGGCCTTTATGATAAGATCATTTCTGATAGAGGTCCCCAATTTGCCTCCTCCTTTGCAAAGGAACTCGGATGCATCCTTGAATACAATCTCTCCCTCTCCACTGCATATCACCCTCAGACAGACAGAGAAACGGAACATGTAAACCAAGAAGTCAAAACATATCTGCAGATCTACTGCAGAAGTAATCCCACTTCTTGGGTGGAGAACATCACATTTGGCGAATTCACACACAACCACCACCCTCATTCCATCACCAACAAATCTCTGTTCTTTCTCATGATGGGATATGAACCCCACTCCCTCCCTTCTATCCTTGCTGAATCCGACCTCCCCGCAGTTGAAGAATGACTTCGACTCCTTACTTTTGCCCGAAACAAAGCCTTAGCTGTGCATGAACTGACCCAGCAGGTTATGAAATCACGAACCACAAAGAATTTCACACCTTTCCAGAAGGGCAATAAGGTGTGGCTAGAAGCTCGGAACTTATGACGTTCTGTACGAAACCCGAAGTTTGCTCCAAAAAGAGAAGGACCTTTCACTATCACACAGGTCTATTCTCCCCTCTCCTACTGACTCCGACTCCCACCGACATGGAGAATACATCCTGTGTTCCATGCTTCTCTCTTATCGCCCTATCGCAAAAATAGTGTACATGGTGAGAATTTCCCAAAACCACCCCCTGACCTTATCGCATCCGAAGAGCAATTTGAAATTGAACAGATATTAAAACATCGTGGTCCGCTTAATAACCACTCCTACTTGATCTGATGGAAGGGTTACCTGCCGGAAGATGACTCATGGGAGCCAGAGCGGAACTTGAAAAACGCCAAGAAGATTCTACTGGCCTATAAAAAAGCTCATCCCAAGACATTTGGTTTCCAAACCAAAAACTAATATCCTCACCCTTCCATCACATCACTGTCGCCATGTCTTCCCCCAGCAACACCATCTCTCTCCCCTATGACTTTTCTGTCATCACCCGCTCCCCTTACGCTGATGTACTCATCTCTATTGAAGAAACCATGTTCGAAGATCTCCAACACAACCTTGAAAACTCCAGATTAGCTATCGCACTTGACACCTATTTTAATGAAGATTCCCCTCTTAGGAATATGTTGAAAGTGTATAATCAGTGCGCCGCACTCATCACCATTTCTGATATTTACGAACGAGAACCCTTACCCCCTCGTGATATCCCTTTGGCCTTCTCCACCATTTCTCTTCATCTTGCTGTTCTACAACACCATTGGATCGGAGTGTTCCATCAGCTAGGCATGACTGAGATCGTAGATGATCTTGACTTCTCCCTTGAAAGACAAACAAGAGCCCTTCGCAATCAAGATGGATCCCAACAATCCATATCTCCCCCTGCCGTTCCTATTCCTCCCCCTACTGTCGCCTCTACCCCATCTGCTAGTTCTGCACCAATGACACCAAGAGAGGAAGCCATGTTTCAACAGACGATGGATTGCATGGAACGAGCACGAGTAGCAGAACGATTACAAACCCAAACAGGTCCAGTCCTATCTCCAAGTCACCTCCAGTACTCCCGGGCATGCTTCTTTTGCTGACGTCTCGGACATCTAAAGAGAGACTGTCAGTTATATGAATGTCTGCATTGTCAACAGTACACTCCTGGACATCGTCCATCTTTCTGCCCAGCCACTAGACGTTCTCCCCCTCAATCCCCCTCCACCTCATCGTCATCTTCTTGCCATAGCAGACGTTCCTCTCGTATTGTATCTCAATCATCCACTCCCTCATCGACCCAATCCTATCACCCAGCTCCTGAACAGATACTTACTGAAATGTTGAATCAAGTGCTGTTCACAATTTGTGAATCCACTCGTACGATTGAACAGGCGACTCAACAGGTGCAGAGTGCCATTAACGTCGTCAATCAACGGATCATAGATATTGAACGAGAACCAAGTCCCACCCCTTCTGATGTGGCCGATGCAGGATGGGGAACCCCAGCCTGGGAAGATGAACTTCCGACCTTGGTCGGATCATCAACCCTATCCACAGTGTCGTCTCTTACCCCATCCACCACTACGTCTTTCATTGACTACATCACACCTCCTGACACTGATCCCACTGATTATGACGACCAAACCGATGATATAGGATATGGCAACATGATGGGCTTGCCAGTTTATTCTTCCCTTTGTGAATTGTATTGAAAATACGGTGATTTTCATCGTACTAAGGGGGTAATGTTACGTTTTATTCCCCTGATACTCCTTTTCTTGATTATCTTTCCCTGATCTTTTCTTTCTTGAACATATGATAACCTTTCCATTGTCTTGACTTTCTTTCCCATGATCCAGACGCTATTTCCGTTCTAGGCATAACTTCTCACATGCCTCGTGAAACGAAGTGAGAGTACACCGGGCAGTAATCAAGCCGATGTAAGGATATACGCACTAGGCAAAGATATCAAGCCTGTGGTGGACGAAACGAGATGGAACAGAACTTAAAGTCAAACACTTGTGTAACCAGGTGACAAGACCCTTATGGTTCAAGTGAACAAGACTGGAGAGTCTTGGTCGCTCAGACCTTTGGGTATTTATATTCCAAATGTCTACGCACAGACCAAGCAGTGCTACATTAATACAAGGTTTGAATCAACAAGAGAGTATTACGCTATTGGCTACACTATTAATACTACAGAGAATGAGTAATCGAGTGATAAGAGCGAGTTATGCTATTGGCTAATGAGCGTTATTTGAAATGGAGTGAGTCATGCTGAGTCATGCGCAGCAACAAGCGACTAATGCTATTGGCTAAGGTATTGGTCCTTACCATTCCGCAGCATGAGCTAATACTGCCATTGGACGAGAGCTCCATGGCTTTTGTAATGCGCAGCATGTATTTCAAATAGGCTGAGTAATGCGCAGCCAAGTGGTAAACGCTATTGGCCGATAAGCTTAACGACTGAGTTATCAGGAGTCAGAAAGTAAGAATAGCCCATGGGGGCCGAAGAAGATTCCTGAGTCATTCACAGCCCCGCTAAAGGAGACGAAAGGAATCAAAGTAAGTTAACTACCTAAAATGGCTGTATAGCCTTCACATGACCCGCGGAGAAGAAGTTCTGAATAAGAAGGGTCATGTGACGTGGAGTGTGATTAGATCACGCGACATCCACTGATAAGATCAATAGGAAATGAAAGATAAGATGTACTTAGCTTTACCATTAGGTTCACGTTGTGTGTGTACACTTCATGTAATGGCAGGGTTCTATCAGGGGATACATCCACGACCTGCTTCTTGTACAGCAGTAGGGTTCCCTGGAGAATACAACCAGGTTCCGTTAGTCTTCGTTAGTCGTAAGAGTCGTTAATCGGACGTTTGGGACTTCATCTTATAGCGACGAGATTAGCTTAGTAAGCGTATTATATGGCATTTTATGGCAATTTCGTAACACCTCGTGTTTCCTTTTCATCTCCGTTGATCGATGGTTGCCTAACTACCTTGGCTATGACTCAACATGACTCCTGATGAGTCATTCCGCAGTAGACACTGCTTGGTCCATGCACCGTCCAGATACCTACTTAAACCTTAGTGCATTGTTGTTACAGTTTTCCTACGTTCCCACCCCAACACAACTAGTCAAGACGATATACCTTTTTCCTTGTCCTACTCCCCACCACTCCTACGGTATACGATATAGATTTCCCTTTTGTCTTGTGTTCCCGACCTTAGGATAACGTTTATCTCCTAGGTCGTCTGTATTACCTGCCACGTGCCGACCACGTGTTTGCCATGAGGCTTCTTTGCTTCTGCCTCATGGCCATTCCTATTTATAAGCTTACCTCGTGTAGAAGCCCAGGGTCTTGGGCATCCCCTTATTAGGTCAACCCTTGCACCAGGGTTGAGGGTATTCCCTACATAGTGCTTAGTCAGCATGGTCTGTGCGCCATAGCTGGTAGTATAATAGCTGTAGCACTTCCTGTAGAACCCTAAGCTTAATCTCACCATTACTCAGTCTAAGTGTGGGCTAAGTAGCTTCTTGTGGTTCCATCCTCACTCCGCCGCTGTGCCCCGAGGATTCCTTCGTCATTCGCCCTCACT
>JBBPJT010000290.1:0-32254 GCA_038088895.1 Xerocomus potaroensis | reverse complement strand
GGATATATATGTCACATTGTGGGTAGACTACTATTGTATACTTTCCCGCAATTGAACATATATGTTTGATTGCGGGTATTTCATTGCTAATCACTCATACCTTGCATTATTATATCTTATCTTACTCTCTTTATTTCCCGCTTTCAAACATATATGTCTTATTGTGGGTAGACTACTATTGTATACTTTCCCGCAATTGAACATATATGTCCTATTGCAGGTATTTCATCACTGATCATTCATACCTTGTCTTATTGTGTCTTATCTTACTTCCTTATTTCCCACATTTAAACATATATGTTCAATTGCGGGAACAGTTACTGCTGTTCCTTTACTATGTAATCATGTGTTTGTCTTTTCCACACTCACAATATCTATCAATTGCGGTGTTTTACTACCTATAAATGCCATCCTAACCCCTACACTAACCCTAACCAACTGAGAAAAAACTAGTAAAATAGTTTTCCAAAAAAAAGTATATCTTTCTAATTAAGAACCCTAAATGTTCCATATATAGATGGATTGGGGTTAGGGCTAGGGTTTATATTGTCCCTAAGGGACAGAAAAAGTGTGCATAAAAAACTAGTAAATTTTCATGGAATCTCACAATTTTGCATTTTTTGTGATGCACAACATGCACTGCGCTGAGAAAAATGCGCAACGCGGCGGTAAAAAATGACTTATGACATCATAGCCGCCTCCCATGGCTCTCCTGGACGCCGTCTGCATCGCGGTATATTTGGCTGCCCTCAACGCTTCTTGACTTGTCCCACCAGTTCTGTTCGCCCTTGTTAAATTTCTTATTGCACCGACGCTGCGCGTGCCGGGGTGTTTGTCTTCTCTCGTTTTCGGTCAAGTTCGAACCCAGAGTTGATCTGTGACCAGGGCACAGGCCAAAACACTTTTGAAAGAATAAATCTGTCGTGTTGGGAGCGATGACAACCAAATTTCCGACGCTGGAGAAGGAACATCTGAAGGCACGGGTTTGTGAAGCAGCAGGCACCATAACGAGTGGTACGGGAGAAACTGTGGAAGAGGTGCTGACCATCGCGTACGAGTTTCATACACTTTTCAACGTACGATGCTGTGTAGTTACGTCGTCCTCTATATCTGCCATTTTTTTTCTTTTTTCGGCGCATGCTCAGTGAAACAGGCAAGGAGTTGATATGGGGCTGGTTGCAGGTTCAACGTAGACTACATACATACATGCCTTAAATCGTTCAAATTGGAACCTTATTATCGGTCATCCATTATATCGATGATCGACTCGAGCGCAACCTTGGGTTTGAGCAGGACCTTTGTTTCCCACTGCTTTTCGCCTGTCATCCCCACCCGTGTCTTCTTCCTCAAGCCTAAGTCTGTCGCACACAATACCTTGGGCGTGTCGTCCTTCCTGCCCTTCGAAGTGGCTCCATCGTCGTACGAATCCTCCATCGTCAGATCAAAAGCAGTCGCCGGTGGAATTGCCAGCACCTCGAAATCGCCGGAAGTAACATCTTCGCCGACGATCTTATTCACCCGCATAGCTAAGGAGATTAAAAAGGAAAGTTTCTCTGCGAATCTAGAAGAGAGTGCAGAACCAATATCCGACCTCGAGGCGCTGCACCTAGCAGCGAGGATGATATCGATGAGGCCGGAGATTATCTTGGTAGCAATCTGATATGCGATCTGTGTATCATCAAGCGTCGTCGGTGGAACGTGTGCACGCGTCAGGGCGCGCCAGCGGCCAGCGATTGCTTGTGCCTCTGATCAACCACATTAAAATTGCCCTTGAGCAGCTAGCGTAACACTCACCCTTTTCACGAACACTATAGTAGATCGCGTCAATGAATCGATTGTGGTTCTCGTCTCCGCCAATAATCCAGGCACACGCAATCCAACGTAGGTAGTATGCTAGATATGCCTGGAACGCGATCTGGATCAAAATGGGATCGTCCGTGTGTTTTTTCGTGCCGAGGAAATGGACAATCGCTCCCCCGATAACGGCCGATGCTCGTTTACAGGCTACCTGTTGCTCATCTGTCCCGGACGTTTGTGATGCTGGTTCAAGGAAGAATGACTCAACCGCAACCTCCGCCATGAAAGCAGTGCTTTGCAGCACTTCTGCATTAAGCCTCTGAAGGGTACTAGTGACCTCGGCGCCAGAAAAGGCGTCAGCCGTGGTGAGGAAACTCTGCGCGCCTTTGAGCTCGGAGGTTCGATCTTCCAAAAGGGTAGTCAGTTGGTTGAACTCCCTCTTCAATGCTGACGATTGTTCCCGTGCGCTTCGAAGTTCCTTATTTTGATCTTCCAAACGCTGCTTCAGTTCGGTAACCAACCGCTGCGCTTCTTTTGCATTCGGGAGCTCGCGGCGAAGTTTATCAATCTCCCGGAGGTTATCATCAATCTGGGGGGCGTATGCGTCAAGTGATCTCCGGGCTTTCCGTAGTTCCGCATGTGCCTGCGTTCGGTCCCGGTTGACCTCCTCCAGTGCTGCTTTAGCCTCTTCAATATTTTTCGCATGGGTCGACTTCAGTCGCTCGATTTCCGCGTTAAGGTTTCCTCTAGCAGAATCTCTATCTTTCCGTATCCGCTCGCGGTCGACGGCGAGGTGCTCGACTCGCTGAACGTGCTCCTGCAAACTCACTTTCAACGCCTCCGCCTCCTCCTTGTGCACCTTACGAGCAATGTCCTTCTCTCCTTTTAGCCGTTCCAAATCGGATTGCAACCGTAGACGTTCCTGCTTCATTTCCTCCCGATCGGCATCCAGCTGTTGTATCTGTTGTTGAAGCATAGCTTTCAATCTCCCATTCTCTTCCTTGAGCGTGTCCACCATAACAGCCGCAGATCCAGGGTCACGTTCTCGCTCACGACGATTCTTGGCGGACGCATCCTTGTCCCGTTCCCTCTCGGAGCGGATACTCGTTCGCAGCTCCATCGCCCTTCGTTCCCACTTGTCGCGATCATTCTCTGCTTTGCGCTGAGCAGCAAGTGCCGCCTCGATCTGTTGGCGCATCTGTTCTATTTCCTCCTGCTGCGGCAGTACAGGTGGGGCAGGCCGTGCACCACGTAGGTGCTCACTGCCGCCGCCGTCCAACTGGCTATATCCGAGGCGCTCCAACGAACCCTCGTCTTCGATATCCAGCGACGAGGGCGAACCGTGTTTGACGTGCTCCCATTGAGCATCGTGTGTCTGATGAGGGGGATATTCGGGAGGTGTGGTGGTGAGCTTAGGCGTGAGAGGTGCCGGTTTGAGTATACTAGTTCGTTTAGGGGTCGAGGGCCCACTGCCCCAAAGGCCAAACATGAATGACGACGACGATTAAGTAGTACTGAAGGCTGGGGGTTGGTTTAGGGTTAAGGTTGTTCTGAGGGGCGACTGGTTGAACGCAGACGATGGATTTCTGATATAGCGCTAAGAGATCGAGTGTAACTGGCGGAGTGGTGAAAGGATCACTGCGAGCCAGTTCAGATACCCACGGCGCACTCGCGATGACCAGAGATGATTTACCTTGGTAGATGAGCGTGCTGAGCAGTACAACCGCACGACGACGGTCTGCTAGAAGATGGAGGATGGAGAGGGAGAGGGAGAGGACCGCCTTTCCTGCGCGGAGCCCTGTGTGTGGTGAACGAGGCCCCAGGCAGGCTTATTAGCTAAGCCACAACACACGTTTCGTGCACAATCACCGTTCGTTTGGTTGCTGCTTGGCTGCTGCTGCAGTGCCATGATCATCTGCGCCGGCGTGTCGCATCGCAACTCCATTTTATGGACAGGCACGAGGCATCAAAGCGACTTATCGACATGTCAGGACTTCAAAAGGAGTGCGGCAAGTTCTAATGGACTGAGTAGTCGTGGGGTCGGGATGTCTCGGAGTCGATAATTCATCGACGGAAACAAAAAAAAACACTTCAACTTACCCAACGGCGACTGGTCATTTTGTGGGGCAAGCTGGGGTTGTTCTGGTGAAGTTTGACCGCTGTTTCATCTGATCATGTCGACATTCCGCTCAATCCAAGATGAATAAGGACATCCTCGGACCGCCCCAAGTCAACTAGTATTGTATACTGTAATACTTTATCACTCGAACATGTACAAATCCTCTGGCCACATGCTACCACTACCACAGTTCATTCGTACCTCAAGATAAAGATCTCGCCATCCTTGACGGACAAGATCACAGCACCCTGACTTTGATCAATGTTAATTGTCTCTACGCCGTCCAAATCAAGTTCCTCTGGGATCTCGAGCGTGCGTACCACCGCCTCCTCGCGCAACAAACGCTTCCTCTCGCGTTTCCGATCCGTGGCGGTGAAGACGGGCGGAAACGTGACAAAACGAAGACATTTCGGTACGCGGTGTCGTCGTGGGTCGTATATCGGACTAACCCCCGCGTATGCTGCATTGGTCGATTGGCCGTTGGTGAGTCTGGGAAAATCATGACGACCTCTCGCGTCATCCGACGTTGAAGCAGAGGCGGATCCGGCACTATCATCTGACATGCCCGTGGACAGCGCCTCATCCTCTTCGCCTCCGTCATCTTCGGTGTCGGAAAACGCGTCAACAAGACGTGACGCATCTACCCCATAGACTCCTCCTGGTTCCGCAGCATACTCAATCCACACGGCATGTCCAAAGTCGACAGCAACTAGGGGGCGTGGCCGGTCATTGGTTTCTTCATCGTCATCGCTCTCCCCACTACCATCGAGCACACACACAACTTCGAATGGCGTGGATACATACCACAAGTGAAGCATCTCGTCATCTTCGTCCCCACCCATGTGAGCACCGTAAGTGGGCAAACTCGACGCTGATGGTTCGTAGACGATAGGGACGCGGAAGTAGTGTTGTGCCAATACAAATCGTGTACGGTGTGTATCGGGATCATGAGCTGCGAGGAGAACAACTGTGCAGCTGAGCCGGGGGACGCCCGTCAACGTCGGCCACCACTGCCGAACAAAGTGGGCCGATTCAGGATACCACGGCGGGAATGGGTATGGGTTTGGGGCTGGTAATATCGTCACAGGTGTCTGCGATGGAACAAGGTATTGTATTGCCGTCGAGGCACTTGTAAACGAACGGCTGGGCCCGGGAGAGCTCTGATGCGACGTCGACGAGGATCGAGCTTGAGTTCCCTCTCCACTTTGTGCTTGTTCAAAGTCTACTTCCCGCATTTTCCCCTTGTCGCGTGCCCTTTTCGATGACGGGCCTGGACCATGGTCGTCAATGATGTTTTCGCTGTCCACTCTTCCTTTTCCTTTAGATACCAAACTTTCGGTAACGGCTTCCTGTGACCACCCATCGTCATCTTCTGTCCCGCACTCCGAGCTATCCTCCAGAAATGCCTCTTTTTCACGTCCAGACTCCTCGTCAGGTACAGGGGCAACCGAGGGTTCGGCGAATTGTTCCGCGGTAGTCGACAATAGACTATCGACCCCGCCAGAAATTTCTTCGCTTGCTACGGCAAGATTGGAGACGCCAGTGTGGGAAACTCCGACAAAACTAGGTGAAGCACCTGGAAAGACGAACTTTTTCGAAATTGATCTAATCGGTATGAGTCTTGTTGAAATAACAGGCAGGTCGTCGCGACAGAAACTGTGTAGTTCATCATGATTGGTTGATTCTTTGTCATGCTTACGAATGCGACTAGCGAGAAGGCTGGGTTTCCGGGGCTTAACGAAGTTGCGGAGAATATTGAGAGGATAAAAATGTTGATAAGCAGCATCTGCTTCTTCTGAGTGAATGACTATTTGGTCTTCATGCAGGATACAGGACCAATTCGAAGAAATAAGCTATAAAATCATTCTTCAGTTCAGAAACATCCCCAAAAATACATTACAATGGACGACCACCGCAGGAAAAGAGGAGTATAACTCACGCAGCCAACGCCAGTATCCACGAAAACGTAATCATCCTTGGACCAGTCCAGTAGAACATATAAACCTAGGGTGCATCAATATGCAAGCCAAAATAATGTTCCTAGCTTCTCACCGATAGTATTGCTACTAGCCACCCACACGAATGCGCTCAGAAGGCGACGCGGCGGATCCAGTAGAAAGACATTCATAACCACACCGGTTGTATGGAAGGACGTCAATGGAAAGAAGACAGGTTTTGTTCCGAACGTATGCTGGGAAGAAGCTTCGAAGAGAGGATCCGAGTGCAACGAACCTCGAGTGTCGACAGAGTGGCATGTTTGATAGGAAGATGTGGGTGCGCAAGGACAAGTGGTATGCATCGGAGTCTCCTGGTAACACTCTGTGCAATCAGGGAGGGGTGAAGCAGTTCGTGTTGACAAAGGGGAACGCGCAGCGTTCGCAGAATCGGCATTTGTTATATGGAAGGTGGCGACATGCGGAGATGATTCCTGGGAAGAAGGTGGAGGAGAGCTCGCGGGACTTTTTGGAGGCGAGCAACCATGCGATTCCGAAGAGGACGACAAAATCTGGGACGATGGGGATGGGCAATCCCGCATTTCCGGAGGGAAAGCAAGTTTCATGAGAACAAACTCCATTACTCGGTTGTCATCATACCTGTTGATTAGGATTAGCACGTCGCACAAATGTACCTTGGTACACACACTCACGAGCCCTCTAGAACTCGTGCCATGGTAAAGTATACTGCACGTTCGTCGAATTCAACTCGGCATTTCCATAGTTCCCATTTCTTTTCGGCATTTAGATTCACCTGATTGTCGTCATTATCATCACCGTCTTCCCTTGGTTTGGGTTGATCTGCTTCGTGATCATCCTTGGGAACACGGTCAGCGCCGTCACATTGCGCAGACAGTGTCCGTGGGTCCCACTCCGCGAGACAGACATCACGGGCAACATCCCAGCAGATGACCCGGCCGCTTTTAGTCGCGCACAGGGTATATGAAGATGTAATTGGTGATAACCAATCAATCTCTTCGTTAGGCGGTGCAGATATCTTTGTGTACCACTGGTCGGGTGCGTCGGACGACATGGATGGGCAAGCAGACAAAGAGAATTGGGACCTTGCAGGGCGTGGCGCACGAATCCTCCAAGCTCTTTCAAAGCCGTGGGCTCTGTTGACCGCCTTGATGAGACCTTGAGTAGAAAGGTCAGAGAGTCGTTGGAAAGCTGGGAGAGGCAAGGGTCGGGAGCGTGCAAGCAAGCCGTGTGCGAGTGCGCGGTAGACAGATCGAGTGAGAGTAAAGGTCCGAAGTGATCTGCATGTCTGTGACCCAGAAACGATGCGAGTGACTAATTTAGGCCGACAATATGATATGCAGACAGGTTCGGGTTCTCACCGATTGGAGGCTGTGGATATCGTCGATAGCGAGATATTGAGCGATGTTGAACAACAGATCGTATGGGAGTGTGTTGAGTGACATGCAAGTGAAGTGAAAAAAGAAAGATAAGAAGTTCGTTGTAGATCGGGAACAAGGGTAGGCGAGGAGGACGGGGACGCGGATCAAGTGGGAAACGGCAAAGACGTTGTGTGTTGCGTTTGCTCGTTTGCTCGCTTGTCTGGCACCAATCCTAATCTGGGTGCGCCGGTCACGTGGTATTGCCTACCTAACCCTAGAAGCTAGTTGAAACAGGTACCGCTGGCGAACTATTCGAATAGTCATCCCTGACTGACCACCATGGACAATGAATATTATCCTTAATTCAGACCCCAACTTGCCAGTATAGATATTTCTCACTAAGAGCATAGCACACAACACATATATCCGTTGTTCCATCTCGAATGACCAGTCTTCAAAGCTTCATGGACACTACATCCCAAGACGAAACTTAGCTGCAATACAATTTCACGCCGTTAACATCTATCCCGTTCAATCTGCAGGTCTACGCAACGGTTTCTGACACGAAGGATAAGGCCTTTGGCTCCAGGCGTACGTCGAACGAAATATGCAGGAGCGCCCCAGGATCGTCGCCTACCTTAGAACCACGGGTTGCAAGTAGATCTCGGCCGTTTTGATCTTTTGCACGTTTCCAGCCATGTGAGACACCGACAGGGGAAAGAGGTTCACGCAAAACGATACGTGGCACACATTGTGGCCTGATAAATCGCTCCCGAGACGTCAGCTAAGAAATGGCATGCGTAGACTACTAGGTCAACGGCCTTAGATTAACGATGCAACATTGTCATGCTCAGGTCTTCATCCGCGCACCACAACAGGCAATGGAACCAAGATGTGTCAATTAAGCAATAAATATACTATCATTCCAAACGCGAAACATCAATGAGGGTATAACCATAGTTGGAAGAAAAGGAGCGCCTCTCAATCGGTGAGATACTCTTCATCTACTCATATATCTTCACCGAGTTGAAAGTAAAGTAGGCATTTTTAAAGGCCGAGGGATTGTTGTTCACAAAGTCTATCAGATGTAGCAGGTGAGCATTACGAGGTTTCACCTATGAGCCATTACTAACCGACACAATCCGACGGACAGCCGGATTGGTTGTACACCGTACCAGCCCACGCACCACCTGTGGAGAAGGTGGATGATGAGGACACAGAATGCAAATGCTTGATCAAAGAACCCCACTCACAAAAGTCGAGATCAATCATGATATTGAAAGGAGTGAGGTGGGTATCGAATTCACAGCTGGCACTGCTGGGAAAATATGCCACGGGTTTGCCCTATTGTTTGGAGGGAAAATATTATTACGCTCTCGGTCATGCTACTGGATACATACCCAGTTTCCCGGATCCACATAGTCACCCGATAACAGGTCCGAGGGAGGAGGGTCGAAGCGCGACCAGAAAAAGACCTTGATGTGCGAAGGCGTACGCTCGACTGCATACCTAACAATTGTGAGAGTCAGGGACCGCATAACGGCATAATACACAAAAGGATAAAACCTATGCATACCATCCTCCTAGTCCGTCATTGAAGTCTGGACCAAAACTACCGGGTTTATCGGACGCAACACCGCAGCCATCGTTGTTCGTTTGATAAACATTGCAGTTATTCCCATCGCTCGTTCTATATCCTACGGTGAGCACGCTGCTGGTGAATACATCGGAACATCTTTATTCACCCAGACATATCTCGGTCCGAGGGCATCATGCAACCTAGCTTATGCTTAATCAGCAACATGACAGGAATTTGAGTAGAGGGGACGGACCCGGGCCCGTGTGAAGCGATATACGATCAGGAGGCTGATCATTGACACCCTCCAATATGTCGAGTTCCCCCTGAAGCATTCGTTCTTAGTGCATGAATGATAACGGGTAAGATTTGGGGAAGCATACCCCATACGGCCAATCATTGCCAAGTTCCTGCAAAGCATTAGATGTCAACTTGGCTTACATGGATGGGAAGGTCATACCCTAAAAACATTTCGCACATTATCCCGCGTTAGTCGTGAGAGAACTGAACAATGAAAATTTCACTAACCCTGTACCATTGGGTGTAGGCCCAAATATGCGTTACCACAAAAATCAAAATATATGCAACTTACAGACAGCCGGCCAAGTACCACATCCTGTGGGCATGTGGGCAATATCAAAGCTATGAACTGCATGAGGTTTATTAGATAACACGTGTAAAAGAGCGCACACAGCAACGTGTGTAGAATACTGTGCATTGGACTTCAGATAGAACGAATCCCGTCCAGGTCCTGATGGACTGAGGACATTGTGGCTATCCGCGCGCAACGTGACCTGGTTTCCATTGACAGACACGAGGCCCTTTGACCGTGCTGTATTGTAATCAAGATAGTTCCTATAGACTTGCACATTAAAGAAGCTGAACGGACATTAACGAGCATGATACTCACACACGTCCCCAATTCTCATCTTTTGCTGTCTCCCAGGTGAATGCGTTTATGAACCGTTGGCCTACCAACTCATGCGAGAGTGTGTAAGTGGTAGACGATACGCAGTGCGCAGCGGCGAGGAGGACAAGGGTCTCGACGAACATCCTAGACACCATGGCAGAAAATGATACCAATAAGCGAAGGTTGTGAATTCACGACGGCCTTTTATATGGGCTCGTCTTCTTTTCTTTTACAAACTGCCATGCCAATCCCGAAAATAGCCATACAATATTGTCCGCTGCTTAGGCGGCCTCTACGAAGAAACATTTCAATGGAAGATGACCCGGTTAAGCGGTGTACACATACGCGCCGTGTTCCTACTGCGTGCAACCCTATCGCCCCTCCTCCACAATACATCTGACGAACAAAGGACAAATTTGAGTTGTATTCTAAATAGGCAAATGAAACGGGTAAGGGTACGTACGTACTTTGTTTGAATGCACATGAATTATTGTCACCTGTCTCGCTTGGAAATGTGGTGAGAACATCTTTGCCCTGAACTTGCCGCCCCGCATTATTCCCTGCACACCCAAACAGAAAATCACACGCTGCTTTTCCCAGAGGTCATCATCGAGCTCATAGTTTATCGCAAAATGCCAATATGGCACATTAAATCCAACTTAGCCAGGGGAAGAAAGCATTTTCAGGTAATCTGGGCGTATCGGACTTCGGCGCTGCTTCGGGGCAGACTTAACGTTGTCAAGAATAATCTTCCGGATCGGAAGTACAGTTTATTACTGACGCAGCAGACTATTCCTCATCATGGTAGATACGAAAACAAAATACAATTAGTACCTCGAATCCACGAACAACTAATGACACCCGTGGGGGGCATAACCGGCTGAAGAAGACTTCAGCAGTCAGAAACAAAACTGTAGGGCCGAGTCTCCTGCCCTTGAATGACTTCATCGCCGTTACATACGTAATTCCTGCTAAACGCTTTACCCAAACAGTATTTTGTTCGCTTCGTTCACAAGGGACGTGTTAGCAGCGGTCGTGGCAACGTAAGGTTCAAATCCTGTCGCACGACGGCCTTGCTGTGTGCTTATGTCCCGCGGGGTTGCTCGATCAAGGAAACCAGATTCTCCTTCGCCTCCGGGGAAGTCACTGCAAGTGGTGCGAATTCATCAAACACGGACACTCGATATACACAAAAACTTACGGCGCAGGAAGGCCTCGGATAAAGTGGATCCGCTGGTTGCGGAGGTATGAGACACTGGGAAAGTTTTCGCGGTGGTGCGACGCATCGAGAACAATGAAACCTACTTTTTGAGACATAACGGAGCCGCGGGAATGTACAAAACGGAAGAGTCTTCCTTTCCCCTGTGTTCAGCTTCGACGGCATGCACAGTATCACAGTGCCCTGCATCAGCCGTTAAGTGATGATTCGAAAACCTTGTTTCCATGGCAAGGCCCGGAACCCGCCCAAAATCATCATATACTTACAGTATACTTGATCCCCAGGTTCTATCCTTGGAATGGATATCATCGTTTCTGAAAGCCTCAGGTGCGGATGCGTGACTTCATTTAGCTCCTGTGACTTTCCAGGCACGCTACCGGGAAACTCGCTGCCTCCCAGGTTCAGTTCCCAATCCTCTGCAGCCAAACTCACCCTCTGTTTCTTTCCAACAGAACCCTCTGCCTTTCGTATGGCAAAATCACACGGTTTAAAGAATGGACGCAGGATGATGTAAGCAGTTGCAAGCGAGAGCATGGGTAGGACGCGCAAGGTGCCTTCGTTAACTCCTGTGGAGGAGATGGACGTCCAACCTTGCCAACACCGAAGAATAGAGCACTGGTTCCTGCGTCGGAAGAGTGGTGAAATGTCATTTCAATTGCAGAAAGTTAGGGGAGAAAAAGGAGAGCTCAGAAGATAACGGAAGAAAGCAATCGGAAATGAAGAAACAGAAAGACGTACGGTGTGTTGTACAAGTCTTGTCTCGCATGTACCCTCCAGGTCGCATCGAATGGATCAAAAATTTGCCAGCCATTCTCCTCACCGCATAGAATTTTTGACCACACTCGTCTAAATGCAGGATCTTCCCACCGCTCGACGCTTCCCCCATCGATGTGTGGACCGAGTGTGAATGAACGATCTCCAGGAGTGCGCATACGTAGTCTATCGAAGTAGCTGATGGGTGTAGTGAAATCGATCGAAGTAGGAAAAGAGGCAGAACTGTGCCAAAGGGACAATAATGCCTTCTGAGTATTAAGTAGGGATGTGTGTGTACGCGCAAAGATCTGTGGTTTGGAATTGTATATTTCATAGGCTTGTATATTCTCTGCAGGGAAACCTAACCGTACCCATGTTGAGCGCCGCGATCCTGTGACTCGCAAAAATCATACCCTTGACCGGGTTGGCTGCGATGTAGTCTTTGACCTGATGTTTCCACTCCAATGCTTCCTTCAAGTTGTGTCAGCCCGTAGGTCGCATAAGCTTGGGTTGCAGGTAACGCACTTCTCTCGGGACACCCCCTGTAACGACTATAACACCTGTCTTGCGAATTGCATCTCTTTGGGTTTCTGAAAACCCAGCCTCTACTTCTCGATATGGGATACGAGGAATGATCTCATCAGACAGTTCAGTATCCTACCATAAGATCACGTAAAAAGGGAAAAAGAAACTTACACTTTCTCCCTTGGAGAGAATCTCCTCTGTGCGACGCTCGAGGGCCTTCAGGACCCCTTTCCAGGCTAACTCAAGCACGACTGGGGTCATACCCATGTCAAGCAGCACATCTTTCTTCACGGCCATGAACCGAGCAGGGAGTGGAGGAACATCAGCACTCGGGCCCAGAGTTGTGAACACATCTGCAATGGTGCCACCTTTCTTAGCCTTGATAGCCTCTGAAGTTGCCATCATCGCAATACGCTGAGCTGAAATGCCCCTTGTCGCTGCACATCGCCGTAGGAAATGGGGAAAACTGAGGGTGGATGGCATCTTGAGACGGGGAGAACTCTGGACGAAGATATGAAAAAAGGGATGATTTATAGCACGATTATTCTCCCACCTGGTGATGTCACCTATGCGACTTCCTGGCCAACCAAGGGATTGTTCTTCCAAGGTTTCCCCGAGAATTTCCCGCTCGGAGCACTGCCCACGAGAATAGGCGAGCTTTGAAACTCAGACCCACTTTACTCTAGTGGTGTAGCGTCCGACGCGGTACTCCTTGAATCATGAGAGGCAACTTCCAGGAAATCATCTCAAGGCCACCTGGTGCAAGAGAACGACCCATAAGTCGCAATCACAAAGGTATACATATTGACGTCCTTTGATCGTCGAAATTTACCCAAGCTGTTTGCTAGCTAGTTGAGCAACGGGGAGCACGATCAGATTCACGAGGAGTTCACTAGCCGGACTGGACTAATCACGGACCACCAGGTGGTCTCGGTGAAGTCCACCGATATCATGATGCGCCGTAGTTTGTTCTAATCAACCGTACGCCCAAAATTAGGCTCGTGCAGCAGGCTGCGTGTTTATGAGTTTCACGAGTATATTCGCACTGCATGGCGTCTCTTGCGGACCAGAATTGGTCCTATCAGGTAAGTATTTCGCATTGGAACAACCTTGTTTTGGATGCGAACCAGGTTCCCATATGCCCAGGCAGTCATCAAGAAATAACGTAATTGCAGCGGAACGCGCAGCAGATCATCCAGCATTGGCTGTGCCAAATATGCGAATGGGTAGAAGGGTCCGTGTTATAAGCAAAACTGAAACGGTTCTCAGCCTGCTGTACACACCTCCCTCAGGTGGATTCCCCATGTCAATGTCCTGGCAGGCTCCTGACCTCGCCGAGTTCAACGAAGATACAGGCGACTTACCTCCCGCGTACGATGCATTGTCAATCCGTCAGCCCTTTGACGAGGATGGAAGTCAATCTGGAGGACAAACTGCCCTTTCTAGTACAATCGCAGGATCCAGGGGCCACAGATCTTCTGCAACCTTCCAGCCTTCTGTCTTGAACCTTAATGGACCGCTACCACCACCATCATCTCCACCACAAAGCACTCCGTCCCCTTTGAGGAATACTGAAATAAAGCTTCCTCAAGTGCCGTTTCGCCGTACTAAAAATTCTTGGTTCTCACTCCTTTCCTTTCCCCCATCCTCTGCTAAGCGAGCGCGCCAGTCCGTACTGTCCGTTGTCACCAACCTCGCTATTCCGTCCTCCCGTGTAGACACAATCGAGCAGAAAGGTGCTCATGATACTTTAGCTTCCCTAGCAGAGGTGTGCACGGAACATAAGCTCTCTTTGTCTGCCATACTTCAAGAAACATCCATCATGGGTCACACTCCGATGTATTGGGCTATTGTCAACTATCGTCGAGAGCTACTCGTGCCCCTGCTGGTCAACGCGGGACCATTGACGAACCAGACTATATCGGACATTAGATGTGCATGCCTCATGAGCTCGAATCAGGTGTTGTTCCATGCCCTTCGGGTGTGCCGCCCCCCATTTCATAAGACGGATGGAATTCAGGCACGGAACTTGCGAACAGGTATATTCCTTTACTTGTCCATTCTTCGGATGAGCCTGGGTAACACGAATGACAGCTTCTGATAACCTTCTTCTGGACAATCGTCCCACGGATGAGATTCATGTACAGCAAGCGAGTGAGCGAGGGTTTGTCGTTTCTTTCGAGATCCCTCTTTGGCAAAGGCGATTGCAAGTGATCGGGCAAGTCAGCATCGAATTCATTGCATCTGGTGGGCATGTTTCCGCATCACTGCGTTTCGCATACGCTCACGCATCCATATTTTGGACAGGGAGGATTTGGTGTATTACTTTTTTCTCTCCCAATTCCCCATCAAGGTCTGTGACATCGGGGAAATCGAGACAAGGCAAGACTACCTTGCACGTCATGGCCAGCCTCCTTGAGGCAAGCCCGCCTACTTTCTTCGATTCGCGGCTCGTCGTGGATGTCGCTCCGCAGTTTGTGCCCGATAATACAAACCAGAAAGCGAGAATTCGGCAGGTACGATCCACGTCGTTCCCAGTTTCACGCGAGGAGCGGCACTTGAGCCGATTGTCGATGTGCGGTGACGACTTTGATGGACGAATGCGCTTGCGATCACCTCCTGATAGACATCCTCCCTCGTCCGTGTCTAGGCTTCCACCACCATCGCATCCATTGCGAGGCTCATCGGGGATCTCAGCTCCTCAGACAAACACCGCAGGACCACCACCGGTTTGCATTCGACTTGGATGTGGCGACCGCAAGCTCAGTCGTCGAATCAAGTCAGGAGAGCCCCCGGGTACGCACTCCGTTTGGAGCACAAAGACATTCGTACAGTGCTTTTGACCCTTGGGATGTAGTTCTGATGGAGAAACTGACGACGACACCCGACACGTGGACGGACCGCGGGGTGGGCTATACGAACGCAGCTGTGTGCCACCTCGAGGATAGTCTCGTGTCTCGATTGCTGTACGAGTGCGTTACTGCTGTGTATCTTTGACAGCCACTTCTCAGCGTTTTCCGACAGAAATTCGCGATATCTACTTCCTGATGGTACGTTGAGCGCACGGTTGGAAGTGAGATTCACCAGGTCGGAGTCATCCAAGGATTGTGTCATTTGCTAGTAATGATGATTTGTCATGGATGCTGAGGGGTTTATGGACATGACCTACTACTACTATGCCTTATTGGACAGCTTGAATTAGCACAGCTATCTAAATCTAAATCGTTACCCGAGTCGCAGCACTACTTTGGCTTTGGAACTGCACTATGGACAAGTACCAGGACAGCGACGGGCTCGAAGAGACGTCCGGTCCAAACAACCATAATTTGGACCCACCACCATCGTACGAAACCATCACTGCAGTAGCTGATAACAGGACTGTGCACCCGTTTGATGCAAAGTCATCACCAGGACAATCCGCCTCTGCTGCTACCCCGCGCAGCAGTAGCAGCATCCAAAGTGCTCGCGAGTCCCATTCTCATCAGGCCAGCCGGGTATCGCAGCCCAATCCATCGTCGCGGTTTTCTATGCTGTCCTTCACCTCCTCGCGCACATCCAAACAAGTCCGTCAAACCGTCCTCGCCCTCATCCGTGATCTCGTCCTCAACGTCGACTCGACCGACTTGCTCAACAGCTGCGCCGATGCATGTCGGAGCCATAGTCTGAATCTCTCAGCTATTTTACAGGAGCCGTTTATCGAGCATCATTCTGCGGTGTACTGGGGCGTGTTGAATCGCCGTGATACGCTCCTGCCATCCTTGCTCGCACATGCGGCTCCTCTCTCACAGTCGACGATATCGGAGATACGCCTGGCTTGTTTGGCCACTTCAAACCAGCCCCTCTTCCAATCGCTAAGATGCCAACGTGAATCGTTCACGAAACAGATGACACCACTCAGTACGAGTCGCGGTGGGTTGACCCATAGCATATAGTTGGTCGTTGTTGGTGACGTTGCAAAAGGGACGGATGCGCTCCTGCTCGGCTCTACGCCGATAGACGAAATATCGATACGCGAAGTGGATTGCGAAGGTTCCTTCGTGGCTGAGATGCAGATCAACCTATGGCAAAAACGTATGCGTGTTTCTGGTAGAGTCGCCGTCGAGTTTATTGCACAAGGTAGTTGGTGCTTGTGTCCCACTAGGCCCGCCTGCCACTCACGCGTCACTCTTGTCTAGGTCGCATATGGTCGCTGACGTTCTTCTCGCCGCCGTTAACCACTCTCACCTCTGCAGGGGTGTGGCAAGTGGCGCTTTGTCTGCTTGAACACAGTCCGCCCACCTTCATCAATTCCAGACTGGTCATTGATATGCCGCCCGCGTCTGCAACTGAAATTCAAGCATGCGACCTGATCTCGCTATCACCTCCACCAGACGATCCGAACAGACTCCCTGTGCGGTCTGCACCACCGCCTTCACCCTCGCCGTCGAGCAAGGTCAAATCCAAATCCAAGGCGCCATCACAGATCGAGGTGCGTTTGAAGAGCGCGTATCGCCTCGCGTACCGACCGTCCAACGCGTTTCTCTCGGCCTTGGATGCCGCGTTCGCGTCCCAGAGAGACTGGAGCCCGCCACGCGTGGAGCAGTGGACAGACAATAATGGCAGTACGTTTACCAATGCCGTCGTGGTCCCACTCGAGGATGGGTCTGGCGCAGAGTTGTTGTATGCGTGAGCTTCAGGTTTTTCTTTTTGATGAGTGCGCGAGTGGCTTAGGATTGCATCCCAGCAACACCCCGTTCATCAGGGAGGATGGCACGTTGCATGTTCGTCTCGAGGCACGTCTGTGCAAACCGGACACGGAATGTGTCATATGCTGATATGGCGATGAAAGCAGAATATTCAGCCCGATTTATCATACACCGCCAAGAGCTTTACTCACCGGATTGACCTTGGATCGAGTTGCTGATCTGGATGCACCGACCATGGACGAGTTCGCATTGAGACAATTCATCCACATTGCTTGGTTGTGCTAGGATTAGGACGAAGCTGCTGCTGCCCGTTTGCAAGCCATTTTTGTGGGTTGACGACGGCGGGTAACAGTTACCTGAGTAAGAAAGAACTGTTTTGTTTTGGTAGTGTATGCTGCGAATTCGTCAAGGGTGTTGAACTGGCGTACCGGACGACCGAGTAGATCGGCGATGTGGATGCGTGCGTCCGAAATGTGCTATATAGTCGACCGATCAACGAAAACGGAAACGCAAGCTGAACGACGAGCGACGTACATTGCGACAGGCTTGGGGATGGTTTGTGTGGTGAAACTGGTGGCTACGGTGGTGAGCTGAAGATCACGTAGTCAAGTACGAAAAGCAACTGAGGTCGTCTCTGACAGATCGTTGCCAGTCAGTGATATCTTTGTATCTGTACCGTCACGGATGAAATGATCGCCTACAATTGCTGCGCATGATGCACGTTTGCGACGTAGTAAAATCGATATCTTGAGATCTTCTGTAAAACCGAGAACGTTTGACATTGTCATGTCGGATTCGTTGGCCGGTCGCGGTTTCCTTTCTCTTCTCATTTTGGGTGCGGCGTCGACTTGATGCTGTAGCCGACAGACAGACAGCCTTCCATCCATTCGCAGTGCAGCACCACGTTCATCGTCAGTATCGCCATCGTACACCGTTCTACCTCGCCAACGGGTCTTTTCATTCTCTTCATCTACCTCTCCAGCCTCCCGAGCGCTTTATCATGGAGGCCGTCGTACCACAAGAAATCACCGCTGAGCTCACTCAAATACTCGCTAATCTCGTCCTGGGCGATAACCACATCCGCTCAAAGTCAGTGTCACTTTTCTGTCACTTTGCCTTGTTCTGAAAAAAAGATGCCCCAGTGCTGAAAAGGCCGTCAACGATCGTCTCGCTCAGACGCCGGACCTCTACTTGCTCGCACTCGCTCAGTTTGCTATCGTAGCCGATACCGAAGTGGCAAGTAGCCAACACGTTCCGTCGTCACTCTAGACCATGCCACTTATTCCTTCCACTTCAAGTGCAGATGAGATCCTTCTCGCTGGTGCTACTTCGGCGTCTCCTCTTCCGCTCCGCTCCCCAACAACAACACAAGGACCAGAGATCGACCCTGTATGATCAGCTCTCCGCGCACGCTCTAACCACCCTCGAACGTCTGCTTCTTCACTCGCTCTCTCATGAACTCTCCGACTCCGTGAGACGGAAATCCGTTGACACCGTATGCGACCTTGCCAACAATGCAATGAATCGCGGTCGGCCTTGGCATGCCTTGCAAGCTCAGGCGTTCAACATGACCCAGACAGCAGAGCCAGGCTTCCGTGAATGCGCATTCAGAGTCTTTTCCGGCTGTCCAAACCTTGTCATTGACCTGCAGACGGATGCCGTACTTACCGTCTTCCGAAGAGGCCTGCAAGATACGCAGAGCATCGACGTAGGTTTCCTCTCACACATGCTCTCTCCCCATTTTGATCCCATCCAGGTCCGACTTGCCGCCCTCCGAGCTTGCGTGTCATATCTGACAGCCTCGGATACTCACCAGCTCGCACAGTCGTTGTCGCTGCTCTATCCCATGCTTGATACCCTGCCCTCGCTCCCGAATACATATCTCAAGACGTTCCTGAGTTCACTCACGCCCCTCTGTTCCTCGCATCCCTCCCTGTTTGCTTCCCACCTCCCTGCGCTCTTGTCGTTCCTACGTGCCCTCATCAGGCCCACTGCCGACTCTGGACCCACGCCAACCATGGCAAAGCCGTACCTCGGCACGAATACCGCTTTCACCTTCCCACCTGACGAGATCGTGCAGCAGAGCGACGGCACAGACGCCGAGGCAGCCGAGGATGAAGAAAAGCAACAGGTCAGAAAGGCGGCGTTGGAACTGATGGTCTCGCTCAGCGAAGCAAAGCCCTCGATGGTGAAACGCGTCGAGGGCTGGACGCCGGCCACCGTACGGGCCTGTCTAGAAGGCATGGGGGAACTCCCAGAGGAAGGTCTGGAGGCGTGGCTGGAAGTCGACGTATGTTTTTTTTTCCCTCCCTTTAGGCATATTTTGGATTGACACGTGTCTGGAAAGCCGTCGGATGAGTCCCAAGACGAGGGTTACCCTCAGGTATATGAGCAGTCCCTTGATCGTCTTGCATGTGCCCTGGGGGGAAAGGCGGTCTTACCACCTGCCTTTCAATATATCCCGTCGATGCTCGCAAGCTATGATTGGCGGTTGCGACACGCGGGTCTGATGGCGATCGCTGCCATAGCAGAGGGTACCAGCAAGGTACGCGCGTCACTCTGCTCTCCGCTTTCTCGTTCTCCTGACCGGGCCTAGGTCATGCAACTCGAACTCGGCAAAGTAGTAGAGTGAGGCACCGATATCTTTGCTCCGTGTCTGCACCGCATCTGAAAACGCGTGTCGAACAGCCTCGTCACGCCAATGTTCAAGGACACCCATCCCCGTGTCCGCTATGCTGCATGCCAGTGCTTGTATGCATCTGCATTCTCCGACACTCGAATGCTCACCCAAATTAAAATACAGGGGCCAACTATGTACAGACTTGGAAGTAAGTGTGGCTGTGGCTTGTTTGAGTTCGTTCACGAACTGTACCAGGAAGTCATTCAAGATCGTTATCATCGACAACTCTTTGCCGCATTGATACCAACACTAGAAGCCCCTGAACCTCGGTAAACGAGATCGCTTGTCCGCTGCGAGTGACTGCCTGACCTGGATACAGTGTCCATGCACATGCGGCAGCCGCACTCATCAATTTTTGTGAAGGGGTCGAACGAGACGTGCTCCTTCCGTACCTTGATCCCATTGTAGAACGGCTACTCAAATTACTCGATCCGAATGCTGAAGCAGGCAAACCAGTCAAACGATATGTGCAAGAGCAGGCCATTACGACGTTGGCCATGGTTGCCGACGCGAGCGAGACGACATTTGCCAAGGTATGTGCATACCCGATGATGCCCTCCCTTCCCTGAGGGGACTCCTGGATTCGGATGTAGCATTACGCAACGATCATGCCTCTGCTGCTCAACGTGCTCCGCAACGCGAATGATCCAAGCCACCACAAGTTACGCGTCAAGGCGATGGAATGCGCAGGACTCATTGGTGTGTACCTGAACACGTTGACAAAAATGTCATCGTTGGCTCATTCCTGTAGCGATCGCTGTTGGACGTGAGGTCTTTCGACCCGATGCACGTACGCTGGTCGACGCCCTGATCAGCATACAGAGTATGACCTTTACTGACAGTTCAGCTGACCTCACATCACTGATGTCGTGGACAGACTCTCCTGTAGACCCGTCTGATACGCTTTTAGCAACGTACCTGATTGCAACATGGGCCAAGATATGTCAAGCCCTGGGACCTGAATTCGAACCCTACCTACCCGTAGTCATGCCACCATTGCTCAACGCGGCAAGCGCCAAGGCTGACGTGTCCATCTACGGTAAGCACATGCCGACGCCCGCGGACGAGTATGCTTATGGTGCCCGCGCGTCCGGTAGACGAGGAAGAGGGGGGGTACGAACGCGAAGGATGGGAAACCATCTCCATGGATGGTCAGATTGTGGGCATCCGCACGTCGAGCATTGAAGAAAAATGTCAGGCATTTGACACACTCGTCATCTACTGCAGCGTCCTCGGCGGACGGTTTGGCCCATACCTTTCGCAATCGCTCGAACTGACGTTGCCGGCCCTCCAATTCTACTTCCACGAAGGCGTCCGAGAGGCGGCCTGTAGGTGCGTTTCTTCTCCCCGACGAGGACCGGCCACGCTCACAAAATTAAAAAATAAAAATAAAATACGAAACAGACTCGTCCCCCTCTTGACGTCATGTGGTAAATCCAGCAACACGCTCACGCCCGCCATGGTCACCGCGTCGCTCTCCAAGCTCGTCTACTGCACCCAAATCGAATCCGATCCGTCTTTTCTCGCATCGCTCTACCGTGCGCTCGGGGACACCCTCGTCGTCGTCGGCGTCGGCGCGCTTGACCGTGCCGTGGCAGACGGTTTCGTGGAAGGCTGTCAGGTACAACTACAGAGTATGGCTGAGAAACGGAAACGGCGGCGTCCGCGTCAGCGACGACCGTCTTCGCGGTCGATGTCTGGTTCCGGACCGACCAGCGGACCGCGCCCGAGCGGACCTCCCGGATCACCACCACCGAGACCGGACGCCGTACCCGGACCGCCCGCGACGGCGACGACAAGCCTGACGACGGAGGAGGACGAGGAGGAGGAGGAGGGGTCGGAAGACGACGCGGCGCTGTTTGAAGAGATGGAGGCGTTTGCGCTCGAAGATATGGAAAAGACGTTGCGGATGATCGACGGGCAACATCCGTTGCTCATCGCGATCGCGAGCGTGCGCGAACTTGGGCGGGCCGGTGGTGTTGATCTGTGGTGACGGCTGGGTCGTCGGAAATGTGTGAGACACGCGTGTGTGATGTCGTTTCAGCCGGCGTGTGGCCAGTGGCAGGTGGCTCTGGCAATGGTTCGTGATGGTCCGCATTGGCTGTGATGGGGCGGCAAGTGGTGGTGATGATGATGGGAGGAAACGCGTGCTCGGTTCATTGCCCCTTTCTCCTTGCTTTTTTTATTGATGGTAATGTACGAATCCCATACACGACGTGTCATCACACTTTATTCCATAGTGGCAAACATGTAGAACAAGGATTGGATCGACAACACAATACAGTAACCACCCCAATGACGCACGACCAGGTGGGAGTAAAAAAAAGGGGGGGGGGAGGGGGGCGGCGAGGGTAAAAGGACAAGTATCAACTAGTCAGTAGAAAGAGAAAAAAGTGCACGACAACTGCGGAAAAAGAAGGCCATAAGCGTCGTGACCCTACACGAGCCCAAAATTGGGAAATGAGGAACAAGAGGGAGGAAAAAGAACGGTCCGATGGCCTGTGTGGTCTTGTCGATGACAGAAATCCTTGCGAGTGTAATCATTGATGGTAGGGGGTGCACATGTGCGATAATAGGCTGATGATATGTTATGTACGGAGGGATGCTAGGGATATGACAGAGTATCCACAGATAATGCAAGCTACATAGACCAAAACAGCGGTTCAATCGGATAGTCAAAACCGGAGACAATAAAGACGCTCACCAATAGATAGCGAACGCGACTTGTAGCACAACGGGAGCGGGGTGTAAAAAAAAAAACACAAAAGACGAGGCAGTGAAACTGGTAACGCTACAGAATGCCCGAATCCTTCAGCGCATTCTGTAGGATCGTCTCCTTTACCGCTGCGAATACTAAACGAATGTTGGTCGTATCTGTTGCTTGTGTAAGACTGGACACGGGGTAAACGACGATGCCGCAGTGCAACGAGTTAGGAACGCACTGGGGATAAACCGAAAGACGTGCGCGATTTGTTTGCATAAATCTCCATAATATATACTTGGCTGCTTTGTTGATGTCTGCACCACCAGAGTATTCTGGAAAATGTCTTTCCAGTGGGACCTAATAAAGTGTGAGAGCGGAAGCGGGGGGCTTACTGTGCGACGGACCTTTGGCAGCTTGGTCTTAAACACGTCTATCTTGTTCAAGAATAGGATAATAGACGTCCTCAAGAACCAACGGGAGTTGATGACGGATTCAAAGAGAATTAGGGATTCGACCATCCGATTCTGCGATGCGTGATTCAGGGGTAGAGGCTCCATCACACATGGCAGACTTACCTGATTCTTTTCCTCTAGCAACACCTGATCGTATTCGCTCAACGCTGTGCAAAAAATGATGCTCGTTACGCTTTCGAAGCAGTGGATCCACTTTTTACGTTCTGAACGCTGTCCGCCCACGTCAAACATATGTATCCTAGACAGGGTTGGGGACAGAAGAGGGGATAGAAGAGGGGGAGACGGACTGGAGTTGTCCCATCGTAAATCTAGTTTCGGTGATACCCGTCGACTTTAGACGGGCCCGTAGGACGTCTTCTGCAGTTGGCCGGTAATTGGGACCACCGATGCGTTGGACGTTGGTAAAAAAGCTGAGTGGGGGTGATCAGAAGGATGGCAAGGGTGAGTGATGGCCTTACTGACTAGACGGCGCTGTCCATGAGGTAAAATTCGCTGGCGTGATCCATGAGCTGCGGGATGATGTCGTCGTGCCAAAGTTGATAGATAGCCTCGGCAATTTCGGGAGAGAAGACAAAGTTGGATGACTGATCTATTCTGTAGTCGAAGATGAGGTCGGCATTATTCTGGGGTGGGGACGGTGAGGACCCAAGAGGGATGGAACGACAAGGGGTGAGGGACGCACGCGGTTATTGGGATCCACGCAGTCAAGACCGATCTTGCGCATGGCGACGACGATGGCCTGAGCACTATCGAGTGTGTTGCGGTAAATGGTGGGTCTGTAGGTCATGAGTTCGTCGTCTGTGAATCCGCCCTGGTGGATGATCTTCATCTGTTTGACAATGGTTGATTTCCCAGACTCGCCGGAACCTAGCAAGGGACGGGTTAGGTGGGAGAGGGAGAAGCGCCCAGGGAGGTGGGAATGAGGGATGAACCTAGCAACAGAATCTTGCATTCTTTTCGAAGTTTTCTCGAGTCCTCTTCGAGCTGACGGTCAATTGCGTCTGAAACTGCCTTTTCGGCCCTATCTTGGGATGAGATACAGTTTCCCATTGGAAGAAAGAGGAGGGCTGTGTTTGGGTATTAAGACTTGGGAATAGGGTCGTGCCTGAGGAGATGTTAGCGCGACTAAAAGAAGGGAGGAAGAGGAGGAAGGGGGGGCGGAAGAGGTCGAGGGAGTGGAAAGAGAGAGCTGGGCAGTGAAAGAGAAGCTGTCCTGGCCGAGCCGCTGTTGTGGCTTTGGCTTTGTTCTCACCTCCACCGAATTGAACTTGTCACAATCGTCACAGTCACTCCCATCACTCACACACACTCACCTCACTCGCTCACCACCTCTCCTCTCACTCAGCCAGCCAGAACGCTATTCAGCAACCTGCCGTCCGTATTGATATCATCAGACAAGGTCATGGATGGAGTCGATTTGGTCAGACAGATCGTGATATGACCCCTCGACAATGCATATAGCCATGTTTGGTTTGATGGTGCATCCCGTGTCTGGCGTGCCACATTCACGCCATCACCTTAATCATTAATATCCAATGGCTAGCGCTGAAGCTCACATGGTGGTGGTGAAAAAAAGTTGTCTTGCCAACCCGAACGTTCGTCGTCAATGGGACGCGCGGTACGTGGCGAGTCGGTTCCCCACAATGCTGTGTTAGACAGCAATATCTACTTTTTTGATCCCAAACGTCATCGGACAAATGCTCTAGCACCTGACTACCCGACAAATACAGTAGGTCAATCAAAGTTCAAAAGGGTTTCATTAAGACTGATTTAGAAGATGAGACCTGACAACGTCCTGGGCATTACAACCTCACTGTTCTTGGCACGGCGTAAAACGGGTATACAAACGCCAGGGCTGGAAAAAACAGGGAAAGCGCGCTACAAGACAAACGCAGCACCTGCCAACACCCCAGCCGAGGCAACGAGAGTGCCAACCAGGGTACCGAATGAGAAGGGAGCCTCAAGACCCAGAGCAGCATTGCTCTTGCTCGAGGAAGTAGAAGAAGCAGAAGAGGATGCAGACGAGGACGTGGACGTCCCGGTGGCGCTGCCAGAAGCACTAGATGTGGTGTTCACTGCAATGGCCAATGAGACTTGAAAAAAAAAACAGGAAGGTATACAAGACATACGGCTACCACACTCTGCTTGTTGCGCTGCGAGCGCAGTCTGGAGATCGGCCGCGGTGCAGTTTGCCTGAAGACATGCGAGAGCAGCCTGCTGGAAGGTAGGCGAGGTGCAGACACATGTGATGTCAGTGCTATGAAGGGGATAAGTGAGATTGCAACGCGGGTGAAGCCGGAAGACACACTAGCTCGTGCAGCCCCCAACTGCCGCGGCTTGCGTTGCACAACCGATGACACAAGCATCAGGAATAGGTGCACCAGAAGTCTGCGAGGCAGCTGCGGCAGAGGTGGCGCTTGACTGTGCGTAAACTAGGAGGGCGCACGACACAACGGTGAGCAAGGTCTTCGTGTTGGAGAACATGGCGAAACAAGAAAACGAAGAAATTAGGGACGGGAACATGATACTTTGCTTCTTTATATATTTATTTGTATATTGTGTCACGTGATATGAAATGATTGTACCCATTGTGTAATTTCCTAATTTGGAAGTGGATGTTCTCGACCAGGGACGGGCTGGTCTCGACCGTAAGCTGGTGGCTGGTTCTGGTTTTATCTAATCTTTTTTATGGCTCTAGTTCAGTTTGAACTCCTTCTTTCTTTCTTTCTTTCATACCACCATTCAGACATGCCAGAACCACCTTTTCCTCCTCGTCCACCTCCAAACGACACCCGCCGTCACCGTGGTATCCTCCGTCACGTTCCTTCAGCCCAATTCACCCCCCAAAACGACCCCGCCCGTGTACATATGCCCCGCAGCACCACTACCGCACCGCACCACCATCACCACACATCCTCCTCCCCAGAACTACGTCCCCGTGTCGACAGTGTATGGGCCCCTCGCGCTCGACTTGATCTCCCTCAGACACCCACCACCCGCACCCGCCCCGACCCCGACGACGCCAGGCAAAGTAGTTTTGCCGCACGTGCCCTCCCTCACTTCGTGCCTGGCATTCGGGGTCGTTCCGCTTCCGACGTCCGCATCGCTCTCACCCCACCCCCCGATCTAGAACCAGACAGACTCGCTAGAGCGTGTGGCCAACCCGCCCCTTATCGTCACGACGATCGCATCCGCCACCACATTCACATAGACTCCGCCTCTACACGCAATGATCCTCCTTCTCTGCCTCCTTCAGATACATCCCCTGCCCATACACCTCTGCCAAAGGCCAGAATCGGTCACTTGTATCGACGTCTCGATGCTCTCGCACGTCGTTCTGGTCATCGTGCCATGGACTATGTCGCTTTCGAGGACGTCGCCCTCACCCAGAAACGTGACAACCATCTCCGAGAACAGCTCCGCAGAAAACAAAGTGAACGCTTACAGGAAAAGGATCCAAATTTTCGTAGGTGGATTCATCAATTATCAACACCCTCGTTTGCCTATTCACATCTTGCCCAGATGCCATTGGTGCGCCACTCGAGGACGTCCTCCTCTACGCCTCCGTTCCCCTTCTCATCGGCGACTATCAACATCACTTGCCAATTATCGTCGTCGCATGTGTCGAAGAGTTAACCAAGACTGGCCAGTAAACCCTTCCGGTTTCTTCTGTTTCATCAGCCTCATTCCAGCCCCTAGGCATATACCAGTTTGGTCTGTTCCGTGCATTGCCGAGTCGCGATCGCCATCTTCAACTCATCGACCTTTTTGACAAGAGCCCTGACTTCGGCGCCAAGTTTAATATGCGCGGTCAGGCCATGCCAGACATTTGCGCCCTCTTGTCCACCTTTATATCGAGTCTCCCCAGCCCTCTCTTCGATCCCCAGATTTATTCAGCCCTCTGGCATTGGTCTGTAAAACCCAGCGTCAAGCGCGAAGATGCACGCCGCGACAAGCAAGAGGAAGAGGAAGAGGAACGCCGTACCAGAGGTGATCTCCCCCTTCGTGCCGCATGGGTCACCTCGCGCAACGACCTCCATCTCGACGACTCCGATATAGCACTCGAGACAGACCAACTCGCCATCGCACAGATCCTCCTCCGGTTTCTTCCCTCGGTGAACCTCTCCCTTCTCGTGTACCTTTGTGCCTTTTTCACTCAACTCCCGCTGTGCCCCGAGAACGGGTTGCAGCTCGAGGATGTAGCACGGATTTTTGGTCATCGACTACTGGGCGGATCTACCAAGATCGTATCGCAGCGAATAATGGTGTGGTTATTGTCACGATGGCATCGGATTTCAGACGCCTTGTTCAGTGATATGTGCGGATTGACGCCACCACCGTCGCCAACCAACGGGCAACATAGTGAGGGGTCTAGAACGGGCGGGGAGAACCGCGAGCGGACCGAGAAACGAAAAGGGAAGCGAGAGAGCGGGTCGGACGATGCCTTGCGTCAAGCTACCTCTTCGTCCTCGTCCAGTTCATCGCCCCCAACTGAGTCGACTGAAGATCACGCTCGAAAGTCGTCCTCGGACGGGGATGACATAGAAGACTCGGAAAGGAGTCCCCAGCGAAAGAAGCGCGAATTGGCCGCGCAGGCATCTCGTACGCAAGCACACCGTTATTCGTCATCACGCAAGGAATGTGAGCCTGTCCTCTTTCCGTCTCGTTTTTGCTTTTGGCGGCTCAACTTGTTGCAGCGCGGCACGGGCACGGGCATGGACATCGCAGCTCTGGCTCTCGGCGTCGTCATCATCCGTCGGAACACAACAATGTCCCTGCGCCACCAGACCCGTTTGCGATCGGTAAGCCGCCGACATGTCTTGTTTTTACTGTGTTTATGTCCCCGCAGCATTCGCACAAGCCCAACAGGAGCTCGTCGACGCCCCGCTCCTCATGCCGCCCTCCTCAAGTGGGCACACGATCCACATACCAAAACATGACGCACAAGACAGGTCATCTTCACCGCCGTCCCTATCGGACGTTCGTGTGCTTGACACGCCGGTACGTGTCACCCTGGATGAGCGCAGTGGGGGACGGCCAGCGGTGGATGCGCACGTGGTGGACGTGTTGTTGGAAGGGACGGCTGTCGCAGCCGATGCTGCCAAGGCGTTGGCAGAGAGGGTCGAGGTGTTGGAGAGGGCATTGCAGGTGCGGGATCACGGACACCACCGGGTCCGGCATCAAGTCGGCAAGGACAGGGATGCAAGCGCGAGCACGAGTGCGGGCGAGGGAAGCAGTAGTGACAGGCGCCACGGCAATGGAAAAAGGAACGGCGAGGACACAGCGGTGGGTGATGGCGATGGCGATGGGAACCGTCGTGACGACGGGGGCAGTAATAACAGCAAGGATGTTGAAGGTGAGCTCCGGTTGCAGCTTCGGCTCGTTGAAGCGGAGAGGGACAAGGCACAGCGGATTGTGCGGGGGATGAGGGCGTACCTGTTGAACGAGCCAGGGCCTGTGATCGAGCAGGGTTTGTGACCTCAACTCGCTGGAGCTTGTTTTACTTTTTTGGTTATCGTGGTTGTGAAGACGGGATTAGAAGGGCTTTTGGGGGTTAGATTTGTTTTTTCCTTGTGGGACACTCTGCTCATCGTACGTATATCATCATGCTCGGTTCTTCATTGCATCGGTTCTAGTTTATTGGTCAACGTGTAGTCTACTAGTAGGGGTCTTGTCGTGCACACAATCAACACTCGCATTGCCATACCAAAGAATGATCCGGTCAAACATGTGCGTCATCAAAGGTGTTCCGGACTCGTATTGACTTCATGCGGCAAGCACGTCTCGATCGAGCGTGTGTCTGAGCGGGAGGAGGCGGGGATTGGGGCCGTATCATTGGGGTATGACAACCGCATCGTGGCATGTAATTTAATTTTACAATCGACCACCCAACTACTATTGCCGGTCTCCAAAAACGTTCAGGTTAACACCTACTTGTGACGGCTTCCATGAGATGACGACGACGAATGACTCGTCTGCGAGTTCGAAAGAAAAAGAAAAAAAAATAGTGAGCATCATCGTTCCATTTCAGTGCGCGTTTAAATCAACCCACTAAAATCAAACCGATTTGGGTCAGTGGCATTCGAACAACACGGTCTAATCCGTTGTCACTCACCAGTTTCTTCCTCCTCGTCCAACGTTGAAGACGTGCTATGGAACGATGCCGAACCAACGGACGACGCTGAGCTGTGGACAGACGCCTAGATACAAACTAAGCCCGAATGTCTTTGAAAACAACAAACTGGTATCAAACTCACTAAAGAAAAGACGGTCAGTCGGGGTCACTAGTGTCGGTCATGAAATATATTCACCATTATCGTCGCCATCCTGCCGATCTTCGCCGTCTCTTTGTTGTATTAGTTGTTCGAGCATAAGCATATCCGCTGCAATGACACAAGAAAATCCTGTCTTACTTCTTGCCCTCGAGTGTTTCCACAATGGAACCTAACATAAGGCCCAGGTCCTTTGTGGCCTTGAAGAAATAGGAGGGAGAAGCGTAGCCCGCGGAGGTCGTTGGCGCCCCTGCGTCCCTCTTTTCTTTCCTCAGGCCAGATAACACCTGCAGGTCATCTGCCTCGCTCCGCTTACCTAGACCCGGAAAGCTGACCATATAAGAAACCATCAGTGTTGCGATGCCATTGTCAATCAAGGTAGTCTGCATCACGTACAGTTGTTCAGCGATGGGAGCGAGCCGAGGGTCATCAAACTCTCGAGCAGCCTTCGTATTTATCTGAGCGGGTGCAGCGATGACTAATGTGACGGTGACCATAAGGATGGCCGTGAAGAGTACAGAGCAGGAACGCATCTTGCGAGAACCGATCAAAGACAAGCAGACAATGTATGAGGGAATTGTCAGGCGGTCAACAGCAAGTTGAGTGATACAAGAAAGGCTACAAGGATGACTGTAAAGCGCATGGATATGGAATTGGTGTGTAGACTCACTAGCCAGTACCTGTGAGCCAAGCGAGGCGAAAGGAAAAAAAAAGAAAAAAAAAAGATGGCTGCAGAAATGAGAGAGGAGTGTGGGTTTATATGCTCCAAGCGTCACATGCCTGTTCTCTAGGTCTCTCCTAACGGTACATGAAACAACTCCGTCAAACATTGATGAAGAGAAATAGAATCGCAGTCACATTTTTTGTGGACCATGATGAACCTGTCAAATTGAGCTTTGGAACAAGTGATCTACCTGGAAGTGAGGGCAGGACGCAACCAAAATGATCGCAGGAAGCTTGTCGGTGGTGGTCACGAATGCACTTGGGTGGTCACGAACGGCGCTGGTGTAAGTAATTCACGAAAATCAAATACTTCATGGAGACTACAATGGGTTATGGGACTGACCAGGCATGGGTATACTTGCATGGACTCGGGGATGCACGCGTGACATTAAACACCTGCATCGCCACACAAGCTTGGGAAGCTGTCAACCATCTGCCATACGTCATTGGGCCGGTGGTATTGAGATGCGGGGCAGCTGACCTTTCAAGTGGGTGGCGGTTTTGTTTATGACACCACCTGCCATGCTGCATTTGGATACGTGCCACCCAGATGGTTGGGTAGATCCTAACCTAACCTTATATCATGGTCGACTTCAGGTTGCCATCTGTTCACTTCTCACAAGGTAGGCTGCGTTTTATGCGCAAATTAACGCATCACACTGTTGAGAATATGGTATTCTATTTCATCTTCAGATTACATAACCATATTCTAGAAGCGATCTATGATTAGTCAATTGGTCTTACACATAGATCATTGCTGACACTATTCATATTATAGGGTCATTACTCATCATAGATAAGCTCTCTTTTCGCTATTGGCTCAATTCTTACTACGCTTATTCATTGTAGTTCTAAGACCTTCCATGGTCTTCTTTATCCTTACTATAGTTAGTAGGAGATCACTACAGATACAAACATATCCTGTAGTATATAAGACTGGGGAAAGTCGCTCAGTCTTTAGTTAAGAAGACAATTCAGTTACTTCTCTAAACTCTTAGTTGAGCCCACTAGCTCCTACATCACTCTTAACACTCTCACATCTTATCCTTGCATCAAGCATCTAGTATCAGTGAGTTTCTCCACTGAACTCTCACATCCCTTGCCCTGCTACCGATTGGGACTCCATTGGTCTCAATACACACAACCCCCAAGTGCTCATCGGTTGACCATGGACATCCTGAACGTACCACCATAGATGGTTCTACACATTACATAAGCATGTAGTATATAATTCAGACTCAGACATCTGAGTTTTAGACTCTTGTGCTTGTATCACATCCATTATCTATGCTCCACAGCAACACTTCAACCCTAGCAATTTGAGCAGCAGCCTTTCTCTTTGAGTAGGCAGTGCTGTGCCTCCATTCCAACAGGATGGTTGTTTGACTCTCAGCATTGTAAGGTGTTGATCATTTGCTTAAAATGAACAAGCAATGCTAGTCAATCTATAGCTGTAGTATACAGATAGTGTTAAACACATACTATATGGTAGTTAGTAGTTCTACTTACATAAGCATGTACTATATATTTTGAACTCCTATGTTGAGTTCTTTAACTACAATCATTGTCTATACTTTATAGCTTCAAGCCCAAATTAATCAAGTGAGTATAGCAGCTATTTTTGCAAGGATATTGCTATGCCCTATTTCCAATAGGTTATAAACCCTGGTGGCTACTGGCAGTTTGATCATGGCTTAAAAAAACATAGAGTCCCTTACTACTAAACACTGCTAGAGCTGCTATGGTTATCTGGTTAGGTTTTAGCTGTTATCTTTTGAGCTTATAGCTCTTCTAGATCTATAACAAAAGTCAACAAAAGTTCTGCTTTATGATATACAAGCCTTGTATAGGAAACAAGGCTATGATCTTTAACCTTGATATAGGCAACTGTTACAAATTTGTAACATTTCTTTTGTTACGGTCAAATTCTCCCTTTCGTTCCTTGATAGTTTTTCTTCGAACAACATTTCCTTTCTAGGATTGTAGTTTGTTGACTAACCTCGTGTCTTCACTCTCTCCTTTACCATATCATTGGACGCTTTTCCCTTTCTAGGATTACCTCGTGTTATCCTTGTGTTCCCCAACCTTTTCACTATATTCCTTGGCATTCCCCATAGCATTGCCTTTCCATATATTGTAGGCACAGCTTGGTCTGTTTGCCATTTGTACAGGATAAATACCTAGTGCATGTACTTGTAGCAGTAAGCTAGTTCTACACAATCTCATTCGTAGTTCCTAGTCTTTCCTGGTCCTCTTCTAAGGTAATTGGGTTGCTCCAATAACTAGAAGATACTTAGACGAATCGTTTCCCACAAACACGCGTAACAAAAGAACTAGCTTCTCCTTGCTGAGACGCTATCAACACTCCAGCCATTCCTCCCTGATATCGTTTTCGTGCTCCCTCCCCCCCACCTTAACCTGAGTCCAGTGAGGACGAAGCAGGATCCCCCATTACCATCTCTCCTACCCAATCTACCTACCATC
>JBBPJT010000289.1:13344-32259 GCA_038088895.1 Xerocomus potaroensis | reverse complement strand
GGTAGAATTGAGGTATTGCACGCAGGCCTGGATAGGATGGGAGCAGAACGTCTCTCTGTTGGCCAGGTGAGTCAGTTCATTCCACAAAATGGTATCGCCATACCGATTAAAGGATGCACCGCCCTGAGACCATGTTGTCCGTGTGATTGAATCGTCAAGGTCTAGCCACCTTGCATAATTTGTCACCGTGCCTGAGGTGCTCAATGTCGCTAGTAGATACCCTGCACCAGCATATGAACCTGCCATCACATTCATAGTGACCATGAACCAAATTCCAGAAGTGGGTGAATAGACAGGAGTTGTGTAGACTAAGCTGCATGCTTACCATACGCCCCAGCATTTGCCATGATCTCTTCAATATCTAAGTGATGCCGTGAGTCCTGACTGTAAGCAGCGAATATACGTAAATAATGAATCGTACTGTTGATTGTTCCGGTGGAGCTAGAGAAAATGGTTTGGCGAATGCTGTGCATATCCTGGGCAAGTTGTGTGCGCTGTGAAGACGGACTGTTGCCACCGTTGTATGACTGCAACGCGCAAGCCATCCCAAGTGTGAGCCTACCATGTGTAAACGAGATCGATGCACGTACAGGGTCTTGGAACGGTCCCCCGGACCAGAGAGATTCGATATTGAGCTGAGTCGACTCTTGCGAAGTGCCCCCAGGAAGCATCGCTGTGTGCCGACTGTTCTGTGTGGGCGAGGCTGACGGACATGACTAGCACGTACCCGCCAGGTAGCCATTTCCGACTGGAAGGAACTCCTGCGACCATGCCGTCCCTGGTGCAGTGTACCATAGACCATTTCCAGAAGAGGGAAATCCGGCAGGGATAGCAAGGAAGACAGACGAGCACGCGCTAAAGGATACAAGACAATGAAACTGCTTGAAGAAGGCCCGAACAGGGTAGGGTAGAAAATCTGAGAGGAAATGAACAATTAAGAGCAAATAAGCCCAAGGGCTACCGCCCACGAGCACGATTGGTGAATCCATCGTTTGAGTGAGTGAATTCGTTATGTGCTAGGAATGCTAATGAACCAAGAAATGGGGTTATACATATGCTCCAAGGACGGTCGGTAGTGGTGGTTCGGAAGAGACCCGTGCTTTTCTTGAGTGCGAGTAACCGATCGTATTTATGAGAATAATAAGAGACCGAAGCAAGCCAAATACAGTCGCTTGCGGGTGGGAGACTGCAGTGTTGTTTCAAGACTTTCGGCTCATACTAGTTAGTTAGCGTTCACTATCACGTGCCACGACTGATGCGAGTGACCCCTTCTGAGAAATGCTTCCTCGAATGGTCCAACTCTACTGTAGTACCGGAGAATTTATGGCTCGTTGTTTCCAAACTTCAGGAAGCTTTACTTTGTGGTCGAGTTTTTTGTCGAGTTGCTGCAAAACATTTGACTAATGGATGAATTCAATCGTGTTATGTTTCATCAACGGGTACCAAAGACATCATATTCCATATACCAATTGGAACGTGGGGCCATCCACTGATACTGGGGTGGACCTCTCAAAGTACTGCTTGCATTTTTGGATGATCTTATATCTGATATAATCGTGTCACATGACCAGATGGAGTGGGTGGCAGGTAGCTTCGCCGACGTTGCTCGGTTTGGTCACACTCACACAAGCATACACTACCATGGCAGCAAGACCTCTTAATGATGATGAAGTTCTTAACGAGATGAACAAGATGGTTCGTCTATCGAAATGCTGACGACGTGTTACTCAAACACGGCACGGTCAGGTGGCTTTCATCAAGCAAGAGGCCCTAGAAAAGGCGCGCGAGATCAGGGTCAAGGCAGATGAAGAGTTTGCTATCGAGAAGGTGATCATCTCTCGGTCGCCAACTTGTCTCGACTCTCATCCCTCCCTCTCACTCGGTAGGCCAAACTTGTCAAGCAAGAACAGCAAGCGATCGATGCGCAATATGAAAAGAAACGCAAGGGCGTCGATGTTGCGCAAAAGATGTACGTGTCATTCGTTTCCTTGTCTTGATACCTCCTTAACGAAACGGGACGCCTAGCGCGCAGTCTAATCTGACGAACAAGTCGCGTTTGAGGCTGTTGCATCGCAGGGAAGAACAACTCCAGGAGTTGTTCGAAGCAGCGCGTTTACAGATCGCAACGCTCGCCGAGGACGAAGCTCGGTATACGCAGTTCCTTGAAGGGGCCATTGTCCAGGGATTCCTTCAACTGATGGAACCCAGTGTCACGTTGATCGTGCGAGAAAAAGACGCCGAATGCGTACAGAAAGCTGGGGAAGCTGCTGCTGATACTTACAACCAGCTAAGTGGCCGTCGGGTAGCTTTTGAGATCCGGGGAACGCTGGGTGAGGACAGGTACGTTTTCTTTGGTTCGGGAATACTACTCGATGTTTGATGATGCATCGTCAATTAGTTCTGGAGGCGTCGTACTCATCAACAGCAGCAAACGGATTACAATCGATAACACGCTGGATGAACGTCTCAGATTACTGGAAGACAGGGTGAGGCGCCTTTTTGTAGTCATGTACTGTCACTTATGCTCTAGTAGATGTTGCCAGAGATCAGGAGAGATCTGTTCGGCGCCAACAAGAACAGAAAGTTTTACTCATAATAATATGTGGATTTTTGGAATCCGTTACTCCCTGGCCCCTTCCGCGCCAGCCTAATCACGCAATGCGACCTGTTTATTCATACGAACATCATTCATGGCCTGCAGGATGTGTTACATGTTCAGGGTCCAAGAGTCTTGAAGTGAGTAAACAAATGAGCTCGAGAGTTGCACCAGGATGCATGGATAGTACCCCGTTCTCCGATTTCATTAACTTCCACAATTTAATCGCTGCATGGGTCTACTCTTGACGTCCTGCCGTATTGTCTGATATGGATCAAACAGTACAGTGGACAACTGTATGGCTTAGCCTTCTACGGTCGTGCAACGCATGGAGACAAAGGCGTGAGGATGACATGCAGCTGTATCAAATGACTGCAGTTTCTCATCCGGAACACCCTGTGGCCGCACCGTGACAATGGCCTGTCTGTAATTCAGCAAGTTGCGCGCCGTGTTGTTGCTCGGGTACGCTCGGGATGCCATGCAGCTGTATACGAGCTCCAGCGTTTCGCGTGTCCCCAACGCCGATGCGATTTTTCACTCTGGACTCGAACGAGAAGGGTAATCGCAGAACCTGAGCCTTGTCCCATTTGGAAACATATCGGGATTCACACGGGGTAGTGTCACAGTTTTGCTGATATCCTCTATATGGGCGCTGGCGATGATGACATCGCCTACTCCGACATCATTGAAGGGACAAAAAAAAGAAACCCAAACCCAAACATGCCGAATCGAACTCCCGACGGCTCGATGGCAACGACCCGCCCCATTAAAGCCGTATTCGATCCGTGACTACGGCAGACCGGAACATCCTGGGAGTTTCCGCTAACCCTGCCGTGCTAAACCCGCGGTGGAGCCCAAGCAAGCCGCTGTCTACCTCAGGTCTCCAAAATGGTGCGTCCTCCGATAAAGATCTCCGTTTTCTTAAACGTATCCAGGTTTCCCATCGTTTCTACCTCGTTGAGTCAGCTCCATCCGCCTCAACGTCTGACGCTGGGCCTTCCCTGCACCAATTATTTTCCTAAGCCTGCCCTGAAACCATGATTGCCGCTCTTGCCTGTCAGGGTGCAACGATGCAACGAGTTTGTGTTCGAACCCCCGTCCAAGCAGTCCCTCGATCACCGTTGTCATGTGCCAGCATCATGACCGGCGACGGGGTTCGCCTCGTGGCAATACATCTAAAGTTCTGCGACTAATGTGTCGATCCATCAAACATCCGCGCTGGGAAACCTCACGCACATATCATACGAGAGGCCGCCTGCACACCATGCCTCTTGTTTGAAGATTGAGGTGATCGTCTATCGTCTATTCTCATGCGGTGTGGATGCGTCCATGTGTAACAACTATCACCGATCAATCGATAACCCCCGCTATATGAAAAAAAAGAATGGATGAGGCGGCTCGGGAATGAAATCCCGCGCCGACGGCAAATACCTCGACCGGGTGTGTGTATGAAAAATGAATGAACGACAACGGGGAGGTAGGCGCAAGGTTCAGGTGCTACGGTCCAATCGGACATAAGTAATCTGACATACAGTGGGAATGAAAACAGCTTTTGACCCCGAATAATGAGAAAATTAAATATACAGGTCCGTGTGACAACATGGTGAAACCAGTGAGTCAAAACAGGGGGGTCGGGAGGACTGATACCCGACTGATGAGGTATGTGTCTAATGGATGATGCTTCGAGGGGCGGTGGATACATGATGATGTGACATGTGTTCACTGGACGTGTGGTGCAGCGCATGAGGAGGGAGCGAGGCAGTCGGCGACATGGTTCTAGTAAGAGAATATCATCAACCATGGATTGAGGACGATCTGTAAGGGTGCCGCAGTTGGTTAGTGGTGTGGATGCGTGATAGAGAGGAATATAGATGAAATGGAAGAGTAGACAAATCCTCACGGGGAATAATAAATGGCAAGAACAAACGATACTGTATGCAAAACAGTCCAGCGTAAGAGATAATGTCCACGAAATAATCAAGTAAACTTACGCAAGTGGGAGGATGACAGCCCATCCATTTCCAGTAAGCTGCCACTGATATGGAACAAGCGGGGTGGTGACGATTATCATGCCCGCTACGAGCACGATGCACACGAGGAAAGAAAACCAAAACCTGCAGGACGTGATCGGGTGTCAGCAGATCGAATCACCTCATCGAGCAATGGAACCGTGACTATTGCAAAAGCACCGTAGAGCGCAATATGGGATTGGAGCCAAGAAGTTCCGAAAGTCGCGTGCATGACGCAACCAAATGAACGACTAACCGTTTCCATATTTTTGGTACTTCCTTGAAAAAGTTGGATCGTTCGACTTCCTTCTTCGTGGCAGTCCAAGTAATATTATATGAGAAGAGATGGGCGAGCATAGCCAGGGAGAGCGGGATACCAAGGCCGCCAAAGAAGAAAAAACTAATAGAGCGTAAATTCCTCCTGCTAACGGGAACCAGTTGTCACTACTCACAAGAAGGGAACCCACATCAAATTCTCCAGTAGAGCCCACACTATGTTCTTTTCCCCTAGCCGGTATTGCAGAAGTGTGTAACCAAGATTTCCGATCCCGAAAAACACGAAAGTCGTAGCCAGCCAAATCTCGAAGCTGTGCATGTAATAACCGTCGACAGGGAACTGGAACCCGAGCAAAAAGTAGTTCAAGAAAGAGAGAGTTAGTGAGACGGAAAGTCCATCTATGGTGGTCGAGTATCCCAGTTGAGTCACGCAAAAAGGGTTCAAATGAAATACCACGGACAATACGAGAACATGTCTTTGAGGGGGAGGAAGTACACGTTAAAGCAAAATAATTCATAGGGAGCGGTGAACTTACAAGCCAACATTGAAATCTTGTAGTGTGTCGGAGCACTTGACCACATGAATTTGTGAATTTGATGATTGATAGGTCCTTTACGCAACCATTGCACAAACGGGTTGAATAGCAACCTATACAGTAAATTAACTTATCAGTGAGTCCAACTGCGCAATCGACTTACTCGCTACATCCATAGGCATACTTCTGCCAGCGGTTAAGTTCGTCGTCGATAGTAAGCGATACGCCTTCTTTGAAACCGCCTTTAGAGTACGATGCCCATCTGTGTAAGAAGCCAGCATTGATAGACGTGCAATTTCCGGGGTCAGGACTGATAACAACGTACCGGATGATATAACCACGCAGCTGTAATCTAAGAGCCATATCAAAGTCTTCACTTACGTTGGATTCCGACCATATCTTTTGTTTGCCAACAGCGGGATCGACAAAAGCAGCATCCTGTAGTGCTTCCCAACGCAGGAAGGCATTGTGACCGACGAACGGGGCAACCTCACCATTGGCGCAGGCCATGGTGATACATTTGTTAATTCTACGGGTGAAATACGCAATCCCATTTTCGAAATAGTGGTGTGCAACCTGCATGACATCTGGACCCTCCGTGAGTGCATTAAACGGAAACGAGTAAAAAGGCCACGGACTGCTCTCGTGCTGGAGCACCGCGAGTTCTTGGCTTGCAGGCTCCGCAAATTCACGTGCGGCATCACGGAAACAATCTTCCGGTACAATTGTATCAGCATCAACAAGTAAAATTATGGGACCAATGCGGATTGAGCGGGCATTCGCTGCCCATGGACGGTAATGGCCGCCAGATTCCTGGAACACTGGTCGTGCGAATCTAAGTGCCATTATTGTACAACGGGCAAAGAACTAAAGCCACCTTCTTCCATTGCCATCTGCAATGCTCGTTCTTCCAAGTCTTCGATTGCAGGGATAGGGGGGTTTGGTGCAATCGATCCTCCAGAGCCGCCGCCGGGAACAGGAGTGGAAGCCCTCGGAGTTCCAGGTCTATTAGGGGTGCCAGCACCACTTAATGGGGGTATGTAGGGTGGGATAACACTTTGGTCACTTCCTGCGCGACCTTCGTATTGTAACCCGTATGTACCGGGGGTCGGCCCTGTCGCGTAACCATCTAATCCTGATGTAGAAACGGAGCCTCTGAGATTTGATGACGAGGTTTCTGATTGGAGGCGCTCGAGTATGCGTTCCATGTGCAAACTTAGGTCAAGGGCGTAATTCATGTTTGATGCCTTCTTGAACCGACCCGCGCGTTTAAACCCTGAAAATTACTGTGGAAAAAAAGGGGCGACGTTGCAGTACAAGTACATACCCTGTGGATTATTCTTGTGGTTGTATGTATGGGCTGGACGAGCGACCCAACCAATGTTGTGTGTCGCATAGAAGGACAAACGCGCGGCAGCCTCGGCGGGGGGAAGCAAGCGCAGACCGTCGTCATTGACGAAAATAGAAGACGTACCGCCTTGTCGGGCGTAAGTCTGCATCGCACGCTTGAGTGACTCTATAGATGGGGTCCTAAATTTGAACGTTAGGCAGTTTCCGATCGGGAGAAATAGGCAGTATGCACAAGACCGCGTCCAACCCTTCCTTGTATACCGGCATCTGGATCGTGATGTGGGGCAATGCGGTGTCTACTTCCTTATTTGCATTCGGTGGGACCGCGGAGTAATATCGAGAATTCTGGAAATAGTGCGCGATAGGGCCAACTATCATCGAGAGATTCTGGACGAGCTGAAGTGTGAAGAACTGGAGTTAATGTGAGTAGAGAGCAACGCGTATATGGTCCAAAACGATTCACCAATGAAATGGAGAATAGGGCCGGGATAAGGATGAGGAACAAGAAGTGCGTAAAGTCCTGATCGAGTAAATACTCCTGGAGGACGATCTTGACACCGTTTCCCATGAACACTATTATTGTGGGCTATATCACCTATCAGTGGACCGATTGAGATGGACGTACGTACCTGCAGCAAGCCCTGCGGCCAGGCCATTGTAGAAGGGCGCATATAGGAGGGTAGTACGACGAGGGGGGGCTTGCTCGGCCTTTTCGCACTCTGAAGGGGACATGGGAACCTTGCGGCCATACCACGTGCGGCGGAATCGCTGTGGATGTGGGGGTGGTGTATCTGGTTCGACACGCTTCTCTTGAACATGAGGAGTGCCCCAGTGAGAGTGACCTGATAGAGAAGGGGGGACAGAAGGAGAGGAAGTTACAGAAGAAGTGAATGGGGGGCGATTTCTCCACAAGAGACGGATGAGACGGTCTTCGAAGTCGCGTGCAATAGGAATAATTGTATCCAGGGAGTCGGACCAGACGACCAAAACGCGTTCATCACGCTGGAGCAAGTGTGAGAGGTGGGGAGGAAGTACTAGGTGGGACGTACGATGAAGGCGGCATTCTGCTCCTTGTCGGCCTGCGGAAGGAGGACCATGGTGTCCATGACCTGGATGCGCGTGTTTGCGTCGACATATATGCAGTCTGCCTTTTCGTCAGCGAGACACTCTGCAAGGGCAGCATGTACCGCTGCGCTCCTGACTTTGACAGCGACAAGGGGATTGAGGGCGGCGACGGCGACCTCGAACGGCTCGAGTGCAGCGACTTCGTAGGGAAATACGCGGAACGAGCCGTCATGGGTGCGAAGACAGACGCCTGGTGGGACTGCGTCCTCGTTTGGACGAAACCAGGCGTCTCCCTGTGTCTGTTTGAAGATCCAATGGAGAGTTGCGTCGTATCTGTCGTAGTCCATTGACGGCGACGGGCAGAGCGATAGAACGGAGGTCGTGTTTTATAGTGAGGTGAGGCCAAGGCAATCTGAGATTCTGCTTGATTTGGCAGGTAGCACGTCAAGCGGAGACTAGTCCTCGTTTCAGTAGTGATGCCCTATAAAATTGAGTGAGTGCATGAGGCCCACTTCGACGTTCAGACATGTCCCAGACGAGACCGACGAGCGGCCAGTCGTACAACGCATCCAGCGAGGACGACTCGTCCCCCGGACATGCCCTCGCGCCACCGAGACCCTTCTTTCTCGCCTCAGTACGGTCCCCTGACGAGTCCTCGTCGACATCGTCCGTAGAGAACAATTCCGACTCGGATCGTGACGTTCCGTCACCCCGCCCAGCGCGCAAGACCACCCGCAACCACCGTCGCCGCTCACAGCTCGCCCTTGGCGCACACGCCGACGCCGACGACCAAACCTGGTCACCCACCAGCCTCTACGACACCCCCGCCCAGCACCGCCCACCCCCGTCAGCGTATGCCTTCCCATTCCAGGCCTACCCTGGAAATCCGGATCCGCTCCCGGGCCGTGTCTCCCGCAAGGGCAGCACGGAATCCATCCGCATGGTCGCTCGCTCGACCGCAACGCCAGCACGCACGCCACGCATCGATAGGCTAAGCGAACCGGCCGGCCCCAATGGTCTGCCCCTGCCGAATCCCCCGTTCCTATCAAGTCCCCCAAGCAACCCACCTTATCGCTCCTCCTCCGGTTCCCTCTCAAACACCACCCTGTATCGTTCTTCAGCCGCCGCCGCCTTGTCCGATGCAGGTCCACCCACAATCCCGAGAAATAGCTCCGCAACCACAATAACCTTCCGCAGTCCTTTCCTCTCCCCCGCATCCCGCCCATCAAGTACCTGGTCCCCTCCAACACCAAACAATGCCATCCTCTTCAATGTGCCCTCAAACGCAAACTCATCAACGGCACTTCCCTTGCCTCCAATCCAGAAAAAGGCAATGTCTTCCACTCGCTTGCGTGAGAAACTCAAGGAAGAGGACAAGCCATGGCTTGCACTCAAGCCTTCCATCCTCGACCGCGCCAGCAAATGGATCACCTTTGCGTTGCTGTTCATCGGCATCGGCGTCGCGGGGTTGCTAGTTTTTCGCGGTTACAAGACCGTTCATCTCTTGCAAGACAGCCAACTGTGTGTGGTCCTGAACGAGGATTTCAGCGGAAGCAGCCTCGACACGAACGCCTGGTCGTATGACATCGAGCTAGGCGGGTTTGGGTGAGTCCAAAAACAGTCATTAATCGTCATCGGGAGCCTACATACCTCGCAGGAACGGCGAGTTCGAGATGACAACCAACTCCCCGAACAACGTCTACCTCTCAAACGGCCAGCTGTACATCATGCCAACGCTCACAAGCGATACCATCTCCGGGGGTTATGCCTCCGTTATGGACGGTGCAACCTACTCGCTGGACGGGTGTACTGCTGGTAATAATGGTGGGTAGTATGGCAGGTGAACCGGAACGCGCTAACACAGTGGCGTGGCGGACAGGTACTGGTGTAGTCGACCAAGGGGCGTTTGTACTCCCGACATCCCAAAAAAGGCAAGTCACCGGAAACGGGGGCGGCACAAACACAACCGATGGCGGAACCGGCGGAGGAAACTCCACCACAGGCAACGGCAACGGCGGCGGTACTATTTATGGTGGGACCAACTCGACGAACTCGACCACCCCGTCCACCTCGTCCAATTCTACCACTTCGTCTAATTCTACGTCGTCTGGCGGCGGCGGCGGCACCAACGCATGCACTGCCGTGTCCTCCGCACAGGCCGGTACGGTCATCAACCCCGTCATGAGTGGTCGCATCAACACCCGCGGTAAAAAGTCCATCAGATATGGCAAGGTCGAAGTGCGTGCCAAATTGCCTCAAGGCGATTGGCTATGGCCCGCGATATGGATGCTGCCTGAAGGCAATGACACCTCCACTAATCAGGGCACTGGTGTTTACGGCGCATGGCCAGCGAGTGGCGAAATCGACGTACGTCGACTGTCAGATCGCTACATCGCCTTTGATCCTGATACGTTTGCCGCCAGATCATGGAGGCGAGAGGCAACCGGCCTTCATACCCTGCGCAAGGGTCCAACTACGTACGCTCGACCCTGAACTTTGGTCCTTTCGCATCTGGGAGCACACCTATCTCAGTTGGTAAGCGATGCGACTGTTCATGTGGATTCCATCATTAATATAAAATCTCCTCAGGATCCACCAGTATCTCCACGCTTCTCAAGAGTCTTTATGGCTGGGTAAGCACCAAACGAGGCAATTTTGCGAGCGACTTTCACGTGTATGCAATGGAGTGGACGGGAAGTTGGATGCGGTTCTATATGGACAACAGATTGCAAGCGATGATCAATCTCGACATCTCCAGCAAGAACACGGACTCGTACTTTTTCAACGTTGGTGGCTTTCCAACGGTGGCGATGAACATGTCGTCGGGCAAATACATCGAGATCCAGGACCCATGGTCGACAGCGTACGGTGGCACCGCTGCTGCACCGTTCGATCAACGTCTGTCCTCGACTCGTCTTTCGCGCGTTTGAGTTCGACTTAATGCTTGACAGAATTTTATTTGGTTATCGACCTTGCAGCCGGGGGGACGTCGGGGTGGTTTCCTGATGGCGTTGGTGGGAAACCGTGGTACGATGGCTCAGGAAGTGCGTATGCATCCCACCTGACCTGTGAATTAGCCACTCATATAAAAAACACAGCCGCAATGCGCGATTTCACGTCGGCGCAGAGCACCTGGAGTGCAACATGGCCGTCGAGTGCCAGCAATCGAGCTTTTAGAATGTGAGTACGATATGGTCCACTCCTTTCGAAATGCCTCACCATCGATTTTGTCAGTGACTATGTCAAGATGTGGCAGCTTTGTTAGATGACTTTTAAATGGACGGACGATCAGGTTTGCTTTTTGCTTTTCCGCGTTGTGATTTCTGGCGAGTGCATTGAAAGACCTGTACCTATTTTATTCATATCGCAGTCCTGGAGGGACTGTTGTAATCCGTTCCTTAACTTTTTGTTGTGTTGTCGCCTTTTGCCCCACTGCTTGCATTAGATGCGAGCAAGCAGAACTTTTGTACAATAGCTTGACCTGGTACGCGCTGGTTCGCCAGTCATTGCATCACCTAGTACTTTGGATGAATACACTCGATTGACGGTGTTATATTTTATTTGCATGCTTGTTCGGTCCATTGCTCTTGGAACCGGATCGTCTTATACGCTCTATACTCACTGGTCACTCGAGCCCTTTCCTCTCAGCAACTTGTCGCCTTGCAACTTCAAAGGGAGGATATGAGCTTCCAAACCGCTCGACGCGTACGTGTCGTGATTGATTCTAGTCAAATGCCTCTGACACACTACCGGAGCCTACGGTGCAGCCGATGGGCAATGAACAAATGATACCCCGATAGAGCGGCGTTGAGGTCTTGCCAGGGGGCACGTCTCGTTACCTACAGACTTTGAAAACATGCGAACCTAGGGCCAATGGAAGGTCGGTGTATGGCTGACCGACACAAGGGAAGCGCACGTCGTCCTTCGCAGGAAGAGGCACCTATTGTCTAGAATGTTCTGTGATCAAGATTTATTTTGCAACGAACAGTGAGCTAGGTTTTTTCTCTGCACTCGTCCCGAAGACGTTTGACAAGATTTCCTTGTTTCATATTTATATCTCTATCTAATACTTACGCAGTGAGTGTGTTCTCTGCTTCAGAAAGCTTTTCTCTAAAGAGTTTCTCCGCGTCTGTCCAAACACGAGCGGTTTGCCGTTCGGGAAGCTTCAGCAATGTAGGAAGCAAGTCCGAACTGAACTGCTCAGATGCCTCCCGAGGAAGCAACGTAGGCAAGTGGTCGATCGACACCATCAAGAGAGGTGGTAAGCCAACCCTGGAAACTGAGTCAGCGATCTGATCACAACCAATCAAAAATCAATCGCGTGCTCACTCAAGCTCTACTGGGATGGTAGGGTTTAAGAAGGTAGTATTGACTTCATAAATGGGTATGGGATTGAATGGGTTGGTGGTGTCACAGCTGACATCTACGACAACGGACAACCTTCGTGACTGCCCTGCCGCATTGATCTGTTCCTTTGTCAGGAAGGGTGGGATGTATGAAGAGAGATATATGCAGTTGACAAAGATGTCGACATCGAGGATCTCCTTGAATGGCCCACCCTTGGCTGTCTCAGCCAAATCCCACTTGAGAATATCATTTCTGTAGCGTCATGTGAGTATCAACCATCTATTCACATCATACACGGATGCGCGTACTCATCTAGACCGATCTTGCGAAGAAGGTCAACAGCACCACGTCCACATCGTCCGAGTGCACCCATCACGAGCGCCTTGACACCTTTTCCACTCCCACCAAATGCCTTCTTGATGCTGTCCACCATCGTTGATTCGTTTTCATAGGGTTCGAGACGGCCTAATGTCTCGCCCTTTTTATGTGCAGCGAGTGCGAGCGCACCAGCGGCTGCACCCGCGAAGCCAGCATGAAAACCGAACGCAGCAACGCGACGACCGTTGTCATCCGTGAGAAACTCGAGATCGTAGAGTGTTCCATTGCCCCTGTGGAATCGGCCAAGGACGGATGTCCAGCCAGCCTGTTTCTTGTAGCAGTGTGCGAATTGGATGTGAGTGTGAGGCAAGGGTGCTTCAGAAACGGGTAATTCCTTGAGACCAATGATCACAATATCGGTCGGTGCACTGGGCCACGTATTATTCCCTACGAGTTGACAACCAACGCTGTGGAATGTGACGGTTGTTAGGATGGTGCCAAATAGACTCAGAGGGGACGTACGCTTCAAATTCGGCATCGTCGAAAATGCGTTGTGCGTCGCGTTCGACATATATCTTGAATCCATTGGCGATGAGTTTTTTAGCTGCTGTCGGGGTCAGCGCCGAACGTCGCTCAAATTCTTTCTTTTCGCATCGGAGCCAGAGTTGTTGGGACATTTTCTGATGATGTTGATACCGATGTCAAGAATTATCAATTATCTATTGATGATATATCTATGATGACTCGGTACAACCACACGTGAGCAGAAAGTTGATTATATAACGCTTTGCAGGCCGGCATCCCAGCCGAGTTCAAATGCCGACCACACTCCGACTGGAACCCAGGCAGAACCCAATTTGGCCGTTCGAGATGGTATCTAAAGATTTTTGAGAGCGAGGCCTATCCATATTGCACTGACCGTCCACCCGAATGGATGTGGTTTTTTTTTCTGATTCAGTCGATTGAAAAAAAAAAAATAACAAAGCCACCAACCAGGAGAGCATTTCTCTTCTTGGGCAAGCAGCTATGTTATGCCAGACTAAGGAATACGCGATGGCAGGGTCCTGGTCCGAAAAAAAAACTCGAGCTTTGATGCTTTCTGTCTCGGCAAAAATTCACCAGTTCACACAGGCTGATGTTGTCGCCTTTGACCTTATCCTAGTACTAGGCGCTCGGTCAGGGATTTTTTTGTGGCAGGGCTGTGTTTCCCGCACCAATACAGGTACAGGGAACCCTGCCAAGGTCAATAAGTTGCGACAATTCGATTTCCAGAAGGTTGTCCCGTCGCCTGTGGCGTCAGTAACAAATGATGCGTCGAGGTGAGGGGACTTTGCCAGGAACAGGACATGCAAGTACGCAAGATTTTACGGAAACCTCGTTTGCTATAAAGCGCAGCCTAGCACGGGCATTCACTAAACCCACAACCGCTCCAATGTTGAACATCCTCTTCGCTCTTTTGACGTGCTTGCAACTGATTGCCGCAGGGGAAGCACCCCGCGTTGCGCATCAGTCCACTGTGATACCCCAGCTTCTGGGACACAAACTCAACAAGTTTAAGTCGAGGGGTAATGGGGATGGTTGCCCCGATGGATGGTGTTAGTCTCATTTTTTACCTCTTCGCGTCCCCACTGACGACGTGGAACGTTCACAGTTGTTTGTCCAAACTACCCCGATGCATGTGCCCCAGACAACAATTTCTGCGTATGTTTGTTCATTTGTGAATTTTGCATCCCGCTCAAAGTTGCTCAGTGCAATGACTTCACATACTGCCCGGACAACTCCATTTGCTGCAATGACTCTTTTGGTGGATGTATGTGAAGGCAGTCACAGTGGGAAAAGTAAACTGACATAGATCAAAGGTTGCCCCGATGGGTCCTTCTGCACCCCCGGACAAGACACCTGCAGTGGAGGCGGTTCCGGTGGGGGCTCTGGCGGTGGCTCTGGCGGCGGTTCTGGTAGTGGTTCTGGCGGCATCACACCATTATCTATCCAACCGACTCCAACTCTATCTCTACCGCCAAGTACAAGCTTCGCAGCGACACCCCAGGCTGGAGGCATTACTCCCAGTCCCACTGTCGTCGTCGAGAACACATCCAGTGTTGTCGTCACCGTCCCCAGCTCGAGTAGCCTTCCTCAACCAGGTTTAAGTAAGCTCTTCAACCTTTTTGAAATGTCTTGTGCCTCAAAGTTGATATTACAGATGGAGCCACGCATGGCGTCTCCCAAATTCCTTTTGGTGGAGTCGTTGGCTTAGCGTTAACGCTTAGCATTGGTCTTCTCCGTGGGTTTGTCTTCTAAAAAGAGTCATTTCGATGAACTATGCGCTCTACTCTGGTTACTTCAGTTATTAGTGATACCACTGTATAACAAATCTAATACATACCTGTTTGTCTTGTTGTGGTTTCTTCGGAGATAGCGTGAAAACTGAGCCTGGCAACCATCACAGAATTCATATCGAAGACCAAGGGTAGGTAAGTGGCCCGACGGAGCATGGATGGTATCACGTAAATGAGAATGCAAGCACTATTAGGGATGGAGGCAGTACGTATGCATGTCGGATGTCAGCTTCGCCTCACACCCAAGTACTGACCACCAAACTTCATCGTCATCCACGTCCCAGCGGAATCAAAAATTGGTTGCACTGCGACAGCGCGAGATGCGAGGTGCAATGTGGACGTGCTGAGAACCCCGAGCAGAGTAAGGACCGCCGATCCCATGATTTCCAAAAAAAACCGATGCAAAACAAGGCTATGCTACAGGATTAGCATACAGCAACCCCATATTACAGTCCGGAATGTGTTGTTCTCACCCACCATGCCCGCGGGTGTCGATCTTGTAACCATCGGATGAAGGAGTGGCGGCTGCGTATGGCATTATTAGTGCAGGTCATGAGACAAGGCCGGCCATTAGATGGAATGCCTGAGATGCAGTACGTACCCCATCGTCACGAAATCTTGTCGAATGGGAACCAAGTCACACGCCCGTTCTTCTTCCCGACATGATATGAGGCCATACCATCGTGACTTCGTGGGTTTTGAATATCAAGCTTTTGTGCAGAACTGAGTCAAACCTTGATTCACTTCCATAAATCGTCTCCCAGGCGAATGGTGCGGTTCAGCACGAGGCGGTGTAAATCAAAAATTTCTCACTGCTCGTCATATGTCGCTTCCAGTTTTCATGCTTGGTGAGACATTCGTCGTGCGAACACAAAAGGAAAACGGCGAAAAAGCGAGCCGCGAGCTTTGTCAAGAAACCTGTAAAAGCGGCGTCTACTATCAAGATTAAAGACACTCATGATGGGCAAGGATCGATGCGGACGTAAATCAGTCGATCTCTCCGATAAAAATAATGCACCATTCTTCACGAGGCTCAATTATAATTATTTTAAATCTGAGGTTGGTGAGACTCGTCGTTGAGTTTACGGTGTGCACTGCCCTTCTTTGTCGCGCAAAAACCACCCATTGAACATCTTTGCCGACCATCGGTGAGTGCCAAGCCTTTCCCTTTCTGGCCGCCGTTCCAAGGGTTGAAATCGATTCGGGATGACGGCAAGTAAAGCCAACAATGGACGTTCATCAACGTTTCAACGCTGGCCCTAATGCTTGTCATGGCGAAGCGGGTTTGTCTCAAGGATTGTTCAGGACAACCCATCAAATCGTCACATGCGCATGCTACCTCCTGTGTGAGTCGTTTGTATGGCGTTATGCTGCTTAGAGAAAGGATCCGGTGCTAGGTCAAACTAGAGTTTATTTGAAATCTGTCAAGAACAATGTGCCCCGTAATCCGAACAATTGCAGAACATTATCCCGTCGTTAGTGGCGTCGATAACGGCTCCTGGGCCAGAAGGCTGGGTACCTTTAGTCCCGTGACATGCAGATTTTTGGTGGATCGCATCTACTATAAAACCGAAAGGCTGGGAATCGCTGAAGCCAAAGCGCCGGGATGTTCAAAGTTCTCTTTGCTCTGATGATATGCTTGCAACCGATCACTGCCGGGGAGACACCTCGCATTGCGCATCAGTCCACTACCATACCCCAGCTCCTAGAACGTAATACAGACAAGAGACAAACTACCGGTTACCCCACAGGGTGGTGTCAGTCTTTTTTTTTTCATATTCCATATTCCCTTGTCCACTGACGATGACCATGTACGCAGTGTCTTGTATTGACTACCCTGATTCATGCGTTCCATACGGTAATTTCTGCGTATGTGGATTTATGACATTCCGTGTCAACCCCATATCTCAGTGACGTTGTCCGCATCGACGTACTGCTCAGATGACGAGATTTGTTGTAATGACGTTTTTGGCGGATGTATGTCTGAATAATTTCAACGGTAACATAAACTGACAATCATCAAAGGCTGCGCTTATGGGTCCTATTGCACAACCGGAAGTAACACCTGCACTACCAGCATCGGCAGTTCCAGTGGCGCTTCCAAAATTTCTTATAGCGAAGCTGCTGCCCTTGTATTAGTTGCTGGTGTTGCCACCCTTTACGAGCTCTGAAGGAAGGAAAGATATGGTATACATTTGTTTAAGAATGGTTCGTTCAGTCTACTTCTACGGCTGTTACATGTCAGCTTTCTCAACTGTTGTTTTACATACATTAATTCTTATACCTTTCATAAATGAAAACTACCATGATGGTTCGAATGATGGAATAATTTCATGCTTGTTTTGTGCAGACCTCAGACCCGACGTTGGTTCAAGGCCCCACTGGGCCCTCCGATGGAGCTGGTTCAATAGTATTCTTTAGTATATGTATTTATAATCCTACTACAATATCATCTATATTTTAGAGAAACTTGTGCGGCGTAGTTCAGAGATCACATTGACGGTACACCGTGTCATTCCTTCCAAACTTGAGGCCTTGAAGCCCCGCCTGGCTCGGCTCGCTACAGTTTCGGGAACCTACTCGGGCATTCACAGGTTCCTTCTCTCACTAATGCCTGCAAGTGATGTGTGTGGTGTTGCTGGCTGGTGGGCATTACTAGTGCGTTACAAATATCCCGACCCCGTTGTTTCTAGCTACTGCTCATACGGCAAGCAGCCACGGCAGGTAACAAATCCCGATCACTACTAAAATGGGTCAGAGCTGTAGTGCGTGCACCTGACCAAGCTGGTGCGAAACTACAGACCATTGGTTGGTGATTTCCCCGGATTCACTGAGGATCCTGTGTTGTTTTGCCCTGCTTACATCTTTGTAGCATTCCCCTGCGTCATCGACTGCTGTGGGGAGATGGATCGAGAGCAAGGTCCGCTTCAAATTTCAGTACTCAGCGACGACACCAAAGGCGCACAAATCTGAACTTCCTTTGACGTTACTAAATTCATTTGGCTCAAGCAGAGTCATTGGCCGGTTTCTAGACGGGGTGCGTAGGTAGCAATCCATTATCTGATAGCAGGGATTTAATAACCTACAACTTCTTAAGGTTGTGCCCGCCCTGTAGATCGCATCGCCGCCAATCTGTGGCTCACAGCGCCGATTGATGGTCGAGCAACTCATGCGTTAGAACGTCTTTCCCCTGGTTCCAAGGGTCATATATGTAGAATTACAAATTTGCTTGCCATGCCGCCAGGACGCACCAAAGGTGAGACAGGTCGTACCAACTTACGCCCACTTACACTGGGCGCTCAAGAGGTCATCCGACACGAAACGCTGAGAAACCGGTGATCTGTACGAACGCCGCGGAATAGCAGCTGTCGGTCCTTTTCACTCTGGCTCCTATTTTCGTCGCTCGTTCGGGCAGGCACAAGGGCGGGTTGACACTGAGTGTTGCCTTCTTCCACTTCTTTCTAGAACGCCGAGGTTCGTATGTGGATACCAGACAATCAATCAATAGGTGACACGCGTGTCATTGATCCTCTATTTAAGGGTTCGGGAGAGTGGCAGGACCCTACGACTTCGGAAGGCTGTGACCCACCAGGCACCTTGATGTTTGCGATCCGAGTGTTTCCGGAACGTTTTCTTGCCGTCAGTGGCGTTCATGGCAGCGACCACGTCGGATTGGGAATGATTTTTCACGCAAACAACATTGTTTTTCCATTCTCATTCACAAGTATAATGCAAGACGCACAGGAATCCGTCAAACTTGGGGAATGCTCAGATGTTCAATCTCTTCTTTGTTCTGCCTCCATCTGATTGCTATGGCGGAAGTATATATTCCGTTCCCCTACACAAAGTTTCGGCCATCCTTTTTACGGGTGGCTGCCCGAAAGAGGCTCAAGTATGAAGCGGAAAACTCTGTCGGAACGCAGGATCGATATGCCGTGAGGGTGACACAGCATCTTGTGACCTCTACTTACAGTGACGGCTGCAATGGACGGACATGTCTCACCGACGCCTCGATAACGATGAGAAGAATAAACTGACATGAACTCAAAAGGTTGCCTTGACGGGTTCGATCTGCACCCCCC